>JNHY02000140.1:0-35024 GCA_001691755.2 Amanita polypyramis BW_CC | reverse complement strand
TCATTGAGATCTGCTACATACTATATGCTGCTAGAGCATCTCAATGGCTTGGCATGTTGATGATCTCCTCGTTGGTATTGCCCCCCCCCTCCCCTCAGTTTACTTTCATTTCCTCTCCCTGGTTCAATCATATTTTTTGGTGCCTGTGCTGTCCTCTCTTCTACTAAGCTGAGTGGTATGTTATTCAACCAAAATTTACATAGATAGCTTAGAAAGTCCATATATAGTGTGCTAATTGACAAAGTAGCATCCATATATGAAATTTTGTGATTGGTCCATGTCCACCTATGGGTTATGGTCTGCCAAAAGGTACAATTGTGGGATATGGGAGAGTTTGGTCCATTTGGCAGGGATCCAACTCAGTGGACATGAGAAAGTATGGCTTATGGGAGGTTATGCAGTTATGGGTTATCATAGAGGCAACTGTATCAATGAAAAATACTACTTGTCCACTACCTATCGACCTTATGCTCATAATGTTACGTAAAATGTATAGATACATGCAAGATTGAGTACCATATTACCCCGTGTAGTGTAGCTTACTTGTCCAAATGGAGACCCCGGTATGAATCCGAGTCGCTACACCAGGTTGCTATCCACGAGGTTTTGCCGCACCACCATGTCTTTCACTTTAAGGCCAGATTACTCAGATCAATAGATAAATATCAAGAAAAATTACCATTCTCAAGAATACGTTGCGTTGACCTTACATCCTGTGCACAGTTGGTCCAATACCATCCTCCCTAACAGACAACGTGTGGACTTACAGTGACTGTTGTCAAATGACAGTAAAACGTTCGAGCTCGTGGTGAATACTGCTTATGCAAAGCCGCTGAAAGTAGTTTTAGAACCAATTGCAGGACTCCGCGTTTACAGCCACACCGAATTTCTTTTTGAGGTCTGTGATCGGGTATATTCAGCTCAAAATACCATAGTGGTACCAAGGCACGTACAGCTGGATGCATGTTCAAGGTCATTTGGTCTGTTGCCATATGAAATCACGAAATTTCCAAACTTAATTCCCGCTTCTAGTTTGGCTGGTACAGCAAAAATTTTTCTAGCTCATTGCTCGGTGCAAGCGCACCACTATCATACCTTTCATTATATCAACCTTATTTAGGAACAGTACAATTTCTGTATGCTTCAGGAGCGAGTTTGAGACAACCGATTTCCATAAAAGAATGGAGTCTTCCTAATATTGATCTCGGTCTTCCGATGAAATATTCAACATCTTGGACCTACCAATCTATTGACTGTGGAATCTTCTACGAGCACCTGCAAGGGACTATTAAAAATACATTCACTTACCCTGCGATTACGAACCTGATCAAAGCACGAAATAGGGGCCAAAAATATGATTGTATCCATATTGTCGAAATATGGTGCCCAAGCAGCTTGTGAATTATGAGCTAGTCTAGCGTAAAATTCGTCGACGGTATAACGTACCCCGCTGTCACCGGAACGCTATTTCGTCAGCGGGTCAAAATGTTGGGAATGAAACACATACAAGTGATCTAGCACCACCCACGTCAAAAATCCTCCAATCATGACTGACCATGTTACCTTGCGGCTGTTAATAAATACACTTCAGTGTCATATATAAGTGCTCACCGGCCCTTAGTTTGAAGCGATGTTCTGATACTCCTATCGTCTTCAGCCTAGCACGGAGGATGTCATCTAAAGAGAAGCCGTTAAAGGGTAGCTTGGGGTCTGTGTCTGTTAACAAACCATCGCTAGGGATATATCGTAAGGACGTGACCCGTTCAAGCGAATCGAGGAAGCTGACGAGCAGAGATGTTGAATACGGTGATTATACATTGTGTAAAGCATACATACAAGCCTGCCAAGTCTTGCAGTCTTATTTTCATTAATTGGAGCAGTTCTCGAATAACCGGGTCTTCCCAAAGCCTTTTCATGTCTTCAGAACAAGCGTTCAGGATTACACCAGGATCATCGGGATCATTGAAATCAATATAAGATTCATCATCAATACTTGTTCGCGTCACGTTGAGCAGTCGACCAAACGCAACCTTCCATTGAGACGAAGAATGCACTGCAAACTCCTTGCGGCGCGGGGGTGGGCCCTGTTCATTTAACGAGGGCAAGTGTGTTGGTTCAAATTCCATTGATCCTGCGTGGGATAACCTCCGGAGAAGTGCTTCCTCTACCCTTTGTAGGGGCAGAAGCCGCATTCTAAGCTTGAGATGTTCAGGGGTTAATCCTGGTAAACGGACAGGCCCAGATGCCCGACTAGTTTCTCCAAAAAGAATTGTAGTCCCGTGGTTTTGCTGAGCCTCCGTAACAGCATCAAGAATCAGCCTAATTGACCGGACAACATTGAGTTGAACGACGGCTCTCCATGATGCGCGTTCAGTTTTAAACGCCTAGAACAACTGTGGCCGGTGTTCTCCAGAGAGTGTACCGTTAGCGCACCTTGGGAGAGTGGATTAACTGGAAGTCTGCTCAAAGATGCACGTCAGAGGCATAGCAAAGGCGAGCGGTTTTCTCACTTTTTAATGTGGTAGATTTTCCTCCACAGAAAACTGTTGAATTTTCAAACGCACGGGGGGAAAGAGCTTACCTGATTCACTTTGCCCTGCGGTTAGAGAAGCTGATAAGAATGTGAGAGGTAAGAATGAGGTGGCCATTACCTAGCAGAAGCACCCGAACGCATTTTGGTTCTTTCTTTTCCGTAACTCGCTGCCGATTTATTTCTTCGTCGATGGCATCTGACCTAAGCTGTGCCTCCTTCTCTGCCTTCAGTCGAGCATCTCGTTGCTCTGGTGTTTCGTCGGGTGGTGGAGCTAACGCCATTGTCAATGGATCGTCGTCATAGTTGTCACTTTGGATGTGCAGCATGGGCATAGCTGGAGGGGGGGTAAAGGCAAGTCACGCAGTCGAAGAAGCAACTGAGCGCACAATTATAGCCCGTGGGGACACCAGATTTACAAAAACGCAGACGGGAAATATCGTAAGGAATGGTTAATGATTCCCATGTCTGTCAGGACGTTACGGACTGCCCCCGAACCAGTTCCACTGTCGTGCCAGAGTTCAATATTGGTGATCTAAGAAGAGGCAAAAAACTACCCAGACCCTGAACTCACCGGCCCAGGTAGCACGATAGCAGTCCTATTCTCTTCCGCGACACGATTCAGGGGAGAAGAATGAGACCCTGGTATTTCAAGCTGCGTCGAAACCGTTTCGGCCGCTCATGCAGTTGGATGGCAACGATCAAGTATGAACTAATTGATTTACATAGTACCAAGATGGTCATGTATGTTTCTCAGCACGTTGTCTAACATCTTCAGCCGCCCTTGCTACCTCGCTGGCAGCGGTTTTCTTCGCGTCTTCCAGACGTCTCTCGCCTTTCTCCGCCTCAGACTTACTCCACCTCAACCAGCTAAACCAACCTTGCCTGACGTTGTCCTCTTGTTTCCCCACTTCTGAACAAACACTGGAGATCTTTTGCTCCGTGGCAGACTTTGTGTCGTCGTACATTTTTCCCACAGAACTCCGTGTTTTTGAAAGAGCATCCCCCGCCGAATCCCTATAGGAATCATATCTTAATTTGGCATCCGAGCTCAGGCCTCTTGCACGCGATTCTGCATCGTGCAACGTTTGCTCGACGGTTCCTCGTGTGGCTCCTACTTTGTCATCTACTGCTTTCTAAAGTAGGGATGAACTGTGGCAGAAGTCGCTGAATTGCTCGCTTTTGTACTTGCCCTTTTTCCCTCGTACTTCTGTTCTACTTGCTTACTCGCGTCATCGGCGCGCGCTTTACCTGTGGCTAAGGACTCTCGTGCCTTCTGAGCCATGACCTCTTGGTCTCTCTTCACCTTCGCCGACAATTCCTCGGAGGGCTGGTTTCGCATGTAATAATACGCGCCCACGGCGGTGGCTGCACCGACAGCGAATAGAATGACATTGTTAGTATTCTTAGGGGGCGGTTGTCCGGATGATGGCGGCGATGTGGCCACATAACGCCTCTAGAGGGTCGACGTTTATACAGCTTCTGTGGAGCAATCATAGCCTACTTACGGGGTAGGGTAGCCCGCGAAAGGTAACAACACGGGAAGACATGGTTTGAAGGAAGAATGAAACTAGCTAGTGCTGCTCTGCTTTATATGCCTGCTATTCCGTTGCACATCGATGACGGCAATGACGTCGCTGCGAGGGTGCTCACGTGCATCGCTTTTGAATAGATACAGCACATAGGGCGCAACTAGCATTTCAGTAAGTAGCATAGTACATAGGAGAAAGCTAAGTCATGCTTGATATTGACGACTACGCCAGAATCTAAACAAAGAAAATATATTTGCTGTATAGAGTTGTCCGACATCAGGGGTGTTGCATGTCGAGTCTGAGCAACCCTTCCATTCTCTAGTGAGAAGTTGAGCTGACTGTTGGCTAAGAAAGTGGACACTTGGTGCAGTCACTACAGTGACATGCCGTTTGAGACCTCCACCTGGATTGAAGACAATCTTTTGTATTTGTAAATTGCCCACACAATCCATGCACATGCATGTAATAATTTGTACAGGGTTTATTCGCACGCCCCTCATAGCTGCTTACTAACACCCACTGGGGAAAAAGAGTGCTGACGGATTTCCTACTAGATTCAGGGCCCAAGCTCCGTTGCGGAGACTTTGTTTATCAGGAATGTATAATATCATCCATAGTGCGAAAAGTGTTAATAAAATTTTCAGTGCAGGGTGACTTCGTAAACAAGGTGACAACCTTACCATTTAGATCTAGACGATGACGTCCTCTTCGCGGCGAGACAGACGGGTCATTCTTATCGGTGTTGGGTCAGTGATTCCGCTTGATAGCACATTCTTCTATTGATCGATAGTAGTGGCCCTACATGCTCGGGCAAGACGACTCTCGCAAAGCATCTTCAAAATATCCTACCCAACAGTGTTATTGTGCATCAAGATGTACGTAGCTTGGGCACTTGCCATTTGTTTAAGAACATACATTGGATGCTTTACAGGATTTTTGGCCGGTATGTTTGAACGCTATACCTTGGTACGATTTGCGAGCGGACCATATGACCTTAGGATGAAGTGCCTATACATCCGAAATATAATGTCCAGGACTGGGACAGCGCCTCAGGAGCTATCGCGTGGCCTCGTTTTGTGGATTTTTTACGACAGATAAAGTTAACTGGAGTGATTCCAAGCGACCATCACAGCCATGATCATCTCAACGAGCAAAAAGATATACCAATCAGTGACGAATGCAGACAGAAATGGATTTCGGAATTTAACACGTCCAGGGAAGGAATAACATGGATAATCGTGGATGGTTTCTTGTTGTATTGGCACCCAGTGAGTCAAGCATTCGACAATGTCATTGACAACTTTAGACATGGGAAAAAAGGAAGTGGTGAAACAGCTAGACATACGGATCTTTCTGAGAGTGCCGCACGACGTCCTGAAGCAGCGACGGCATGAAAGACACGGGTACCACACAGCAGGTGAGGGTTTGTCGCTGAGCCCCGTAGGGTGCGGCTGACTTATTATCTGGTCATCTTATAATCATCTTCGCGTGAACGGAATTCTGTACGACTTGCTATGGCCGAACCACCACCCGTTGCTGACATTGGTCTGCCCACAACTGTTCTGTGAATCCTTGAATGGAGTTCAAACTGATCCAGAGGGCGACCTATGGAGGGATCCCCCGAACTACTTTGAGAACATTGTATACCCAGGGTACGTGGACGCACACGGCAGCGTATTCAAGAACGGGGATATTGAGCATGGGGAGGTGACCAGAAAGATAGAGGGGTTGGTTCTGATAGACATGATGGACGTGACAATGGACGAGGCAGTGGATCGTAGCTGTAGAGTGGCAAAGGAATGCACGGCACCCGAAGCATGTTTTCCGGCTCCAACATTGCGGAAATAACTGAAATAGGTAGTCCCGCAGACTAGTCTTCCTGATTTGCTGTATCAAAAAAATATGCAACTCGTAGTTTTTCTCGTCGCCTGCCATCGCCAATTATTCTGACCCACAGTCGAGGGAAAACTCGGTGCTTGACAGCTCACAAGACCACATGCTTCAAGTGAGCATGAGAATGACAACTCACCATATATATACGTAATCGGCAACAGTGCCGTGGCGGGGAAATCACATGCATATTCAGTCCGTGACCGTCACGCACCATATAAGAACTCTCTCGGGCTCATCCACCCTATTTATCGTTCTACTATGGCTCAGGTCATCGTCGTAGGTGGTGGTCTTGCTGGCCTTTCAGCTGCACATACTCTTCTTGAACGGGGCGCCAATGTCGTCCTTCTTGATAAGCAAAGGTCTGCAATCCTGCCTGTCCAGAGGGAGTTGCTCATTTAATGACAGCTTTATGGGCGGGAACTCTACAAAGGCTACGTCGGGAATTAATGGCGCTGGAACGATGACGCAACAGCAGCTTGGTATCGCAGACAATGCGAAAATTTTCTTCGACGATACAAAGAAATCTGTATGTATATAGACAGCCAAATGCCTCCTATATCCTGATTCTCTGGTTTAGGCTCGTGACTTGGCTCGTGATGATCTTATACGTGTCCTTACTGGCCGTTCTGGAGATGCTGTTAATTGGCTACAGGATAAATTCAGTCTTGATTTGTCCAAAGTCGCTAGGCTTGGAGGCCATAGTCAGCCACGTACTCACAGGGGTGATGCGCAGTTCCCCGGAATGGTACGTTCTATGAGTGGTGACGTTTGAAGCGTTTCAAATTCGGACTTGTTCCAGGTAATTACGTATGCCCAAATGGAGCGCTTAGAAGATCTGGCTGTCAGTAATTCTGAACGTGTTAAAATCCTGAAGAAAGCGCGAGTTGTCAAACTGCTTAAGGATGAGTCAAGTGCAGTGGTCGGCGTCGAATATGTACAAAGTGACAAGACTGGGACTATCTATGGACCTGTTGTGCTTGCTACCGGTGGTTATGCTGCCGACTTCACAGAAAATTCCCTTTTGAAAAGATACAGGCCTGATCTTTGGGAATTGCCCACCACTAATGGAGTCCACTGCACTGGCGATGGACAAAAGCTAGCTATCGAGGCCGGCGCAAGCGCTGTTGATCTTGAAAAGGTCCAGGTACACCCAACTGGCCTGGTAGACCCCAAAGAACCGGATGCGAAGGTGAAGTTCTTGGCCGCTGAAGCCTTACGTGGCGTGGGTGGATTGCTTCTTGATAACACGGGTAGTCGTTTTGTCGACGAGCTGCAACATCGTGACTACGTCACGGGTAAGATCTGGGAAAATAAGAAGGTATACACGTGCGGGAAGCCGGAAAATTGTGTACTGATCGTTCCTGTAGTATCCTATTCGCCTTGTGCTCAACGGGAAGGCTTCCAGAGAGATTGAGTGGCATTGCAAGCATTACGTCGGCCGCGGCCTGATGAAACGCTGTGAAAACGGTGACGCTCTTGCCAAGGAATTCGGCTTGCCTCCCGCCGTACTGAAGAAGACGTTCGAAAGTTATAACCAAGCCGTTCGGACGAAGAAAGACTCGTTTGGCAAGAAGGTAGGAAAGAGGTCCAGCTCCCTTTGGCCGAAGTCTAAACTATTTTTACAGTTTTTCCAAGGCGAATGGAGTTATGACGATAGCTTTCATGTCGCTATTATGACACCCGTACTCCACTATACCATGGGTGGCCTCGAGGTTGATTCGGAATCTCGAGTGCTTAATAAACAAGGAAAGCCTGTGTTGGGTTTGTTTGCGGCCGGTGAAGTTGCGGGTGGTGTTCATGGTGCCAATCGTTTGGGAGGATCATCTCTTCTCGGCTGTGTCGTATTCGGTCGCGTAGCTGGGGATTCTGCTGCTGCTTATCTCCTACAAGCTACGAGCGCAGCCGTGCAGAAAGCGGGTGGGCGACTAAGTGCACTAGTCGGTCAAGTCGGTTCAGGTTCAGCATCTCCACCTACGGCTGCTCCAGCAGCACCAGCAGGGCAATCCATTGGTGGTGGATACTCTCTGGAGGAAGTGGCGAAACACAACAAGAAAGATGATGTGTGGGTGGTTATTGATGGTCAAGTACTAGATGTGACGAAGGTATGCCCACAACACAAGAATGATAAAACCGGCTAATATACATTACAGTTCCTGCCTGATCATCCAGGTGGCGAGAAGGCTATTCTGCTTTACGCTGGTCGGGATGCGACAGAAGAATTTAACATGCTTCACGACCCCAAGGTCATTCCAAGATATGCTCCTGACGCAGTCATTGGGACAGTGAAGAAGTCATAGAGGATCTATGGCACGAGCAATCATTGTGCAACAGTATTGCCTTTCTGGCCTGTACTTTAGTTTATATCACCTGTAAATTACAAAATTGTGATTGAACGGAAATTATGATTGCGCAGCTGGCCTGCAGGCGATGGCGTGGACAGAACAAGCAGAGATGCAAGGCATTCATCTGCTGGATCACTTCATCCATGTCAGGAAGCTCGAGGTCTTCGAGCTCAGATATTCGGGAGCCTCGGCCTCATCAAAAGCGTCACTGGTGGCAGTTCGCAGCGTCTCGTTCGTCCAACAGCAGCCGCACGTCCGTTGTCGCAGAGAGCTTAGTAGTTCCCTCACACTCAACCATCAGTGGTGTCCCAGCAATGGCCCTTAGTAGCAATGGCCCTTCAGAGACATCATCACTCCTGCGCAACACTCGGCGACGTGACTCGCATGAGGGACAGGTAGTTCACGACCATAACAAGTCCAACCTCAAAGCTCGTGCACTCGTGTGGAGTGCTCTGACTCTTCTCTTTGTATTCAGTCTAGTGTTCATTCTATGCTTCGAACAATTGCTACCAGACTCAGCCAGACCCTGGCTTGGACTATTTCCAAGGGATCCTATGACTGCAGCATTAGCTATTTTGAAAGTTGCCCCCGTGATTGTAAGTTCAGATTTGTATTTCCAAGTCATTAAGTTTGACTCGACCATTGCACCAAGGATGGCCACATTGGTTCGTGCATTTTTGACCATAAGCGCGTCGTCTTTCTGACGTTTTCTTCAGACTTGCCAATTCTCATACGCTCTCTTTATGCCAACAATGTTTCTGCGGTGGACTTGGAATCCCGCATACCAGGACATGTTGATATTCCAAGATTACGGCAAGGAAGTGTTGGTGGATTTTTCTGGTATGTCGTGGCCCGAGCTTGCGGAGTGTAGTATTGTATCATGCTCCCATAGGTCCGTGTATGTTTCCTGCCCAGACTTGAAAGGTGACAAAGATTTCTTGGAGCCCTCATGGCGCGTCAGGTTATACTCGTTTCCGAACAGATCTCGTGCAATTCTGATATTTACTTTAGAGATACACTGGAACAGATCGACGTTGCACGGTCCCTAATTGATAAATATCCCGACGTTGGTGTCACTGACGAATGTATCCTTATGCACTTTAAACTGAACAAATATGTAGACATTCCAATTTGCCGTCGTGTCGGATGATATCAAAGCAGCCATAATCAATGGCAAGATAGCAAGTATCCTGGGCGTCGAAGGGTAGGCAATTTTTTTTTTCTTGTTGGTCTCCCTATTTCTTATGCGTTTTCGCAGAGGACATCAACTAGGCAATTCAATTTCGGTTCTGCGGCAGTATTATTATCTGGGTGTCCGCTATGTTACTCTAACACATACATGCCACAATGCATTTGCCGACTCATCTGGAACCTCAAGACCGCTTCATAATGGGCTCAGGTACGCCACGTGTCTTCGCAGGCCGACCTCAATTTCAACTTTACAATAGCCCGTTTGGTCTGCGGCTTATTGACGAGATGAACCGACTTGGCATGCTCGTCGATCTCTCGCACACTTCCGATGCAACGGCTCTACAGGCCTTAAATTATTCCAAGGCTCCCGTGATCTGGTCCCACTCGTCCGCAAGAACCGTTCACAACGTACCGCGCAATGTCCCGGACCATATTCTCCGGCGTTTGGGGAAGGGACAAGGCAAAAAGGATGGCGTTGTAATGGTATGCTCCGTGCAACCGTCCTGTTCCAGCTATACTTACTTTCTTTGACATACGAAGATCAATTTCGTTCCTGACTTTATCTCCGTTCCTGGGAATGCAACTCTGGTTGTTGTAGCTGACCATATTGAGCATATAGCAAGAATAGCGGGCAAGGAACAGTCAGTCGTTTCTACCCACTTAGGCAGACACGTCTGAATTAGGTCTAGCGTTGGCTTGGGAAGTGACTTTGATGGCATGTCTAGTGCTCCTGTGGGTCTAGAGGACGTGTCCAGTTACCCGGCTTTGGTGAGCTACGTTCATTTCACGCAGCATCAAGTGTATTCAAGTCACATGCTAGGTCGCTGAATTGTACAGACGAGGTTGGAACAAATACGAACTCGCCGGACTCACGGGTGCAAATGTATTACGCATCCTCAGTACCGCCGAACGTGTCGCAACGGAATTGCAAGACGCCTTCATGGAGCCCGTCTACGACCTGTACGATAAAAGAACCGATATACCCTGAGCTTTAAATTGTCATTAACTCACCATTGGCTAATAACAATGTACCTACATATTTACTCGTCTTGGCTCATTTAGGGATACCACACTTTTGGAGTATGATGCCTCCCGTCAGCCCCTTGTCTGGCGTTCGATGGGGTTCTCAGAGTCATTGGATCCGTCAGTCTCGTCATATTCATCGGCGAACGGATGTGACCTGACCGTGGACGTCGTTTCGACGGTACAAAGGATCAATCAATCAATCGGTGGTCACTATTGGCAACGGTGTCTTTGTATTGGTTCCAAGCTGAAGTTACACATTAAGTATTGCGTGGGACGTGTAAAACACGAGTACTGCCGGCTATACGTTTCGGCACTGTTACTGAATTGTGACGTGTCCGCTGAACCCATCAAATTCAGTTCTACCTAAAATATCATAGGATGACTTCTGTTCTGCATTTGAAGCTAGCCTGAGGGGACGGATCTCGGTTGCGGCACAATCTTTGACTCAGTTCCGAGTCGGACATCGTAATTATGGGTTTGTCAAACTTTTATGTAAAATCATAAAGCTTGGATCCAAAGAATTGTTATACGTGGTACGCGGCGCCGCGTCAGTGCTTCAACATCATTGCCAAGATGGGTAAGGTACATCGAGATAATTCAGACCATAGACCCATTCATTCCGGGTCTAGTCCTCTTCCATGCTCTCACCCTTTTGCCTTCTAGTCTCTATCCTTTCGCTCATCATCTTTTTCGCAGACTGGCGGGCTTTGGATAACTTATCTGCCTTGGCCAGTGCCAACAGTAGCGCATGAACAAGCCCGACGTGATTGTGTCTTCGAAGACTATTTTCAAACTGGTCCCATGCACCGCATTCGTGTCAATCAGAAACACTTCTGCATCGCAATAGACTCACCGCCCATCTTTCTCGCTTTGAATTTTCATTGGCTATTTTGTCCATAAATTCTGCCGCTCCCGTCGAGTCGCCGGATTGTTGCAAACGCTCAAGTTGCTTTTGATATATTGGCAAGGGATCATCATGGAGAGCCAACAGGCTGAATTCAAGCTACCGGGAGTTAGTACAGAATCGCCTAGCAGCATTGTACATACGGATCCTTCAGGGTATGTGGCAATGCGAGTTTCTATAACCTCTCTGGTACAAAGATAGATTAATTATTTCGTTTGTGTAATTAAACCAAGCGAACCGCGCTTTTCTGATCCAGCCGTCTTCCGATTCCTCAAAGGCGCCATGCCTAACAGGATACTGCTTCAACCCATCGAGTTCATATAATGCGCCCATGACTGGTAAATAAATCACAAAGTGATAGGCATCCTCCGTTCTCTTCGGGAGTCCTAATCCGTCGAGCGAGATCGCATGTGGAGGCGATAGAGCATTATGAGCTTCTCTTAGCCAGTCAGAGCTTGTTATAACCAAACCACGCGTCTGTGGGTCCATCCCCACAGTGAACCCCATAAGATCAGTTAACTGGGGGCCAGCGGTCAAGGACGGAATATTTCCCAGAGCGTTTAGAACTGCAAGCGTTGCGCAGGCGTTGTTGACCACCTGATGAGCAAAGAATCCGACAAAATCAGCATCATATTCTCCTCCGGACTGAGGCGCGGCTTCGTCATTAGCTTCTGGAAGCCATTTAAATAGAAAAATAAAGGCACGCAGAGGTCTCAGGGATGCCAAAGATTCAGAGTCGAGTGAATAGAGGTCGTCCACAATCAAGGGGACGCCCAAGGTCTTGAGAAGTTCTCTAGATTGCGTTGTTGGACTAATCGTTGGATAAGGGAGTAACTTACGTGAATACGCCTGGATCTGATTCGGTCAACTGCCAACCGCTGGTTTCATCTTCTAGCGACATTTGTTGTTCTCCGCTGAAGAGGGTGAAAAGCAGCACGTGACGCTGATTTGTAATGGCTAGATAGTTAAATAAACTACCATCATGGCTGGTGCAAGTCCACCGAACGACAACGCAGACGCGAAAGAAGCGAACAGGGCCAGATTCGAGCTCGAGCTTGAGTTCGTGCAAGCATTGGCGAATCCGTTTTATCTGCATTCATTGGCGCAGCAGAATATCCTAGAACAACCGGCGTTCATAAACTACCTGAAGTACCTACTCTATTTCAAAGAGAAAGATTATGCCAGATTCATCCAGTCAGGCTTGCTATTGGCCCGTTGCTGCTTGTATGACTGATTGCAGCGCAGCTATCCGCATGCCCTCCACCACCTTGAGTTACTTCAACACGCGCAGTTCCGCGCCCGGCTAAAAAATGACGAGTTCTTCAGAGAGTATCTGCATCAAAAGCAATTTGATCACTGGCGCACTTGGTTGTGGCGGTTGCATCATTTTGTGCCAATGGCGCTGACGAGCTTTGCAGGCGTGATCCTTCCCGTATACAGGTTACAAGGCCCGATCCTGGGCAGGCAGAGAACCGAGCTGATGCCGCTGGCGGAGGATAGGAGGGGTCACCTATTGTATAATTGCCTAGTTTGTACTTACCATTCTGGGATCGTGGCACGTATGCCAAAACCACGACCTGCCTCTCTCGACGAGGGCGCGGGCTCTACCTCTACATATGAAGAGCCTCTCCTCGGTGTCAATACACACCTTGCAACATTAAAGGAGAAACAAAGATTATGGTGGAAGATTGCCCTAATAAATGCACTGTTCATATCTTCGTGGTACGCCCGTTTCCCTAGCCCCCAACGCATAATACGGAAATACAGTCAGGTTTTTCTTCGCAACTATTATTTCTGTTTACAACAAATGGATGTTCTCTTCGCAACACTTTGGTTTCCCTGCGCCTTTGTTCGTAACGACTATGCATATGTTTATGCAATTCTTGCTTGCTGCGGCAATCAGATTCCTCTGGCCGAAACACTTCCGCCCAAAGGTTGACCCAACTCCTAGTGATTATGGGTGAGTACAATACTGAGAGTCGCTGTGGACAGCGATGTAGCGGCATGCGGCTATATTGAACATGTGCTAATAAACGACGCAGGAAGAAGGCTTTACCCACTGCCGTTACTACCAGCCTTGACATAGGGTTTTCTAACCTGTCTCTGAAAATGATCACGCTTTCGTTCTATAGTATGTCTCCACTCCGTTACTTCGATAATAACCGAAGTATATCTTCTTACAGCAATGTGCAAATCCTCTTCCCTCATCTTTGTTCTCCTGTTTGCCTTCCTGTTCCGCTTGGAGTTCTTCTCATGGCGCCTCGTTGCTGTCATATTTCTAATATTCTCGGGAGTTATTCTGATGGTGGCAACGGAAACACATTTCGTGCTGAGCGGTTTTATTCTTGTCATCAGTGCTAGTGCCCTTGGAGGCCTCCGATGGAGTCTTACGCAGGTTCTGCTCCGTGACAAGATGGGATTTAACAATCCTGCATCGACCATCTTCTGGTTAGCACCAGCCATGGGTATAACCCTTACGATAATCAGTCTCTTCGTGGAACACTGGGGTGAGCTGTTCAAGAGCAAGTTCTTTTCCACCGCAGGAGCCACAATGGAAACTTCATTATACCTCGTGATACCTGGAGTCCTCGCCTTCTGCATGGTACTAAGCGAATTCTAGTACGTTGCCCCAATTTCGAAGCCTCTGCGCGAGAAACCAACGTTCAGTTAGTATTATACAACGCACTGGCGTTGTGCCGATGTCGATAGCAGGTATAGCCAAGGAAGTCACTACAATCAGCATATCAGCGTGGATTTTTGGTGATGAATTGACTCCTCTTAACATTGTTGGCGTCGGGATAACGGTCTGCGGTGCGAAAATCGTGGCGAGTCGGCTGAGACAGCATTCACAGTGTCTAACGCTTCCGTATTCTAGGCATCGCCTTGTTCACTTATCATAGGTATCGCAAATCGATAGACTCTCCTGTGCCTCTAGATGCACATGGGAATCCCATCGCGCCCGATATTGAGACGACCCCGAATAAGCTGGATGAACAAGAACATCAGATTGAGCTTAGTGAGACTGCTCCATTCATTTCAGAAGAGGACGGGGATACCGATGAGGTGGGATACCGTTCATTCCTGCAACACGCACATAGGCTGATGCATTCAGCGTCCTGAGCTACGGAGGGACAGATTGATGTCGTTCTCGGCAGATCGCGATGGATAAATAGACTTCAAGTTTTGACGAAGAGAAGTCCGTGGATGGCGGAGGGGGTGGATAAAAGTATAGTACGAGAACAGGAGATGAATGCGAGAAAAGAGTAACTTTGACATGTACAGTTAGTTTTTGATTGTAACGAGGTCGAGGTACGCTATTGATCGTCAGAAAGCATCCTTCTTTGCTGTGTGGTAAGCAGAGGTCGGTAGGTAAATGCCGCAAAGTGATGGTATTTGACTATACATCAATAGTAATCAACCCGAGTCTGGAAACATAGTGTAATACGCATTGGACCCGTGATTGCGTACCTGACCGTATGGATGATGCTGGACACCTACTTGTTACATCGCCTTGCAAGGATTCAGGAGGCCAAAATCAGCCGCACCAAGATCCCGCGGCGATAGGGCCACGTGGGGGGGTGGGGGGTGCAAACTGGGCGCTGCCGACGGAGCATCCTAGCCACAAGGCCGGAGTAAACCAGACCGTAATGTGTTGGTTCGTGAGTCCGGTATGCTTATTTGCAAGTGAGTGCAAAATTTTGGACATTACGGTATGTAGTTTAAGCGAGGGTTTGATGATGGGTGATCGATGACGTACAACCGCCCACGCAACGGGCGTCGTTTCCAACATAAAAGCTGGGCGTTAGGGACCACAGTCTGTCAATGTTGTGAATAATGATAGCTACTGCGGACGGAGACCAGCAAGCCGAGCGGCGATTTGTTTGATAGGACGTGCGAATATCAGGTCACATCTGAAGATCTGATCGGTCTACAATCTATATGATATCCAACGCGGCTGTGCCCCATGAAACGATGTTTTTCTGGCATTTCCAGGCGCGTGTTACATCTGTGACCGCAACCAGGTATATAGGCCCTCTCTGACAGATGGTCTCTGATAAACGCCACTCCCAATGGAGGATTCATTCCAGTTCATCATCGAATCCCCGCAACACAATCAGGGCATTAGGAAGCGTCCCCGTCTCGTCACATCCTGTGATAATTGGTCGGTTTCCGCACGTTCTTATTTCAATGCTCTTTGCCCTTACCTTCTCTTCCCAGCCGTCTTAAAAAAATAAAATGCCTCCAGCCTTCGCCAGAATCCAAGTGTGAGGCCTGCAGAACCGCCAAGATACCCTGCCGTTTTAAGGATAGAGAACGTTACTTTGCCGAGCGTAGTCGTGCCATTGCAGGAAACAACAATACAACCTATCCAAGCGATTCAACGTGAGTAACGAGTTGTTCAAGATGTAATATCTGTGACCATCAACACCGTAGTCGACCACGAAAGACGGACACGAATTCTGCAATGGACGCCTTTTCTGTTGCCTCCGCCACTGCCTCCCCTTCGGTACTCCCCCAATCTATTCCTCGGTCAAGTTCACACTCGCCTAAAGCGAACGCGCTTGCCTCACCGGAGGGCGATTTTAATGGACGATATCAACCTTATCCAGCAGATTCTCGTCGACCACTTGATCCGGTCCATAGGTAACTTCTTGTTCTAAGAACGATTCACAACAGTTTCTGAAATTCTCCAGGCATTCCAATTCTGTGTCTATAACACAGTTCCATTCTCCACGCCCCACCGATCCCGCCGGATATCACTATATAGCACCTAATGTGCCTCCTTCCGGCCGACCTTCATCGCAGCAAATAACCCCCCGACCCCTTCAGTTAGTAGATCCAGATCGCCCAGATCGCCCCAGTTCAACGCTTATGCCGCATTTCATTCAAACTTTTTTCGAACATCTCGGAGCTGAATTTGCGTTTCTGAATTATGAAGATACCCTCCAAAGCTTTTGGGATCAAAGATTGACACCGCTTCTGGCCAACTGTATAGCATCAATAGCCTCAAGGTGTGTCTGGCTTGCCTCCTGTACGACAAGTAGTGCTTAATTGTGGTTGGGAAGATACTCCACGTACCCCGAGCTTACCATGAGGGGCCTACATACCGTGTCCGAGACCTACCTTGAAAATGCGAAGGTAGATAATTGGATCCTTGGTCATATCACTTGTACACACTGACCCTTATTTTTGAAGAACCTATTATCATCAATTGCACATGTTCCAACCTTTGATACACTCCACGCTCTCATCTTATTATGTTGGTCCGAGTACAAAAATAATAGGTTGCATGGTATGTATTATATCACCTTCATCTAGGAGCTGTGATTCATGATAGAGGACAGGTTTTCGAGCCTACTATCAGATGGTTATGAAGATGGCCATGGATCTTGGCTTATCAGACCAGGATGCTAGCCCCATACCAAATAATGAAGGCGACAACAACCGCAGGCGGTCTACGTGGGCAAGCATCCTGCGTCTACATATCATGGCATCACAATGTATGGTTCTTTTGGATAGCCATTTGAATGATTTATTGACTGTTTTTCAGATCGTGCATAGTCATTCTTACATTATGGGTGTATTCACACGCACGCACACATCTGTACTTTACTGTTCGCTTAATATATCCAATATTGCATAGTTGACACTTTACAGAAGGCGGTGTTGCCTGGTCGTGAAGGTATCAAAGTGCGTGAGAAGGGGACAACACGGATGACGCGGGAATGAACAAGTACGAAAGGATCTCACGACTTGGCACGTAAGATCAGTTCGTTGCCTGGACCTGAAGCCGCGATTGCAATCAGACTCAGGATGACGCGAGTCTGCGGGTTGAGAAGGACAATTGCGGCATACATCATGACACTCTGATAGGCGCGACCTGATAGGATGCCGTTTCTCACTGGTATTGCCACTTGGTCATTAATACATTAATAGTAATGACGACACGAATGCCAACCTACATCAAACATCTGTGATATGCACTATGCAAAGCAGTCTTGGTGTCGCAGCTCCTCATGTGAAATCGACCTGTGAGGTACACACTGCCATTCAGGAACTGGCATGTGCCCTGGATGAAGTATATTTTGAGGAACTGATGGTGATGAAGTATGGGAATGCTGTTCAGCCACCGGTTGCGGTGGGCCGAATAAAAAGGTCACGCACATAAGGGATGTTTCAATATTCAATATACTCATTCAGTCGTTGACAGAGTGCCGAGACGCTTGCATGAGAATGTTGCCTTGCATGAAGCTGTCAAAGTGAACGATCTTCAAATCTGTTTTCCGCGCGCATTATTACCCTCGGCATCAGATCTGAGCTATAAGTATCGCTCGAACGGCCGACAACTCATGTTGACATCTCAAACTTGCGGGATGCTGCGCTAGAACCGCAGTCTCGTCATACTGGTAACTGCACGGGCTGGTCCGCTCCCATAGTTATAGGGAAGATCTGACTTCATGGCATACAGAACTCTCGGCGGCCGGAGCAAGGTTACCGGGTTACTTACGGACCGATCATAAGCATACTCAAAGTAGGCACGAGGTCGTATGTAGTAGTATCAAGCGATGTCAATAGTCTATGAGCGTTTTATTGACAACAGTAATGGCCTCCTCTCGATTAAACGCTATTCTAGATTCTACTATCGTGACCAACAATGATAACGCACCGGCGCGAAGCCCCCTATCTAACAACGCAACTACCATAAATTATTCATCGAGGTCCCAAGGCAGACTGCCTGAAAAAATAGCAGATGAACTACCATCTACGTCACCCGAGCACCAGCTCAGAAGCGCATCCAGATCCGGATTAGAACTATAGTAAGGATGGAACCGAGAGTGTGGATTCCTTTGCCTCCGTTTTGATGAGAGGAAGGGATGGCAACCATACAAGTCTTTTGAGTAGGGATTGTAGCCATTCTCCAGCTATAACAAGTGTCACATAAACACATCATCTCCGGGTGGGACGAAAAGGTAATAATAATAATAATAATAACTCACTTCGCCCTGTTGCGCCACGCGGCTTTCCTCACCTTCTGCATCTATACCGATGTATTGAAATCGATACCGAGGCCATCGTAACGCCGCTCGGTGCAGGTCAACGTACCGCCTTCGCTTGAATTCATAACCTATAACTGTGATGGTATGCGGGAAGTAACCCGTAATTTCATGAAACCGTGCAATGGAAAATAACAAATTTTGGTATGAATCGAGGGCGTAATTTTCCGTCGTAGCCCGAATTTGGAAAGCCTTCGGAGTTTCTGAATTGCCGAGCACCTTGCTGCTTAGCGCCAAACGCAGATATGACTCAGCCTCCGTCGTTGTCGAGGCCCTTTTCGTTTGTCCCCTAACAGGGCCGTAATTGCGTGTCTTGCGGAACAAGCTGTGAGAAAAACATACCCACTGAAGACGAGAAGCGAATGTTCGTCGTGTGTCGCAAGTTCAGCACTGACTAATGAGAAGGCCAGAGAAATGAAGTATCAAGGGGTAGCTACGTCAAGCTTGACTTCAAAGGGCCTGAGAAAAACAGGTGCTTACCCCCGGGATATGTGAGCGAAGAAAGCGGCGAGACGGCCCTTTCCCTTTTGATATGGCTCTAGTAGCCACTGGTCCTCTGACAACCGTTGATTGGGGTCGATTCCGGTCCAAATGGCGTGGCCGGGAACTATTATAAGATGGGTAAGGGTTTCTCTGGTGTCGTCATGAGGAATTGCTGTCAGAAGGTGTGGCAAGGGGTCTATGGCACGAGGGGAGACATAGAAGGTAACGTTGAAGAGCAGTGAGAGAGTAAGGAGAGAAAGGAGGAGGAGGAGGCCAGCGTTTGAGAGCCTGGCACGGGATCGCAGCCTCGGGGAGGTGGTGGAGACTGGCAAAGGGATCATAGCGCGCCAGACCCACATATTTCCGCCTATCTAGTCCACTATTCTACATCTCAATGTTCCGGGAAAAACTCCAGCAATCCCTCCTCCTCCTCGTTCTGCGACGTCTGCAGCCGTATCTTCATCAGCTCATCCCACACCGACGTCGCACCCTGGTCCTTCCTCAAAAACGACCGAATGTGCTTCACCCAATGCTTGATCAACCGGAATCGTCCTTCAGGCGCAAGTCCAGCTGAGCCATACTCAAAAGGCGGTAAGCTCTCTTGATGAGCTAATAATGCTATTTGACCCAGCCAGTAAAACGGAAGCACTTCCATACAGAGCAATCAGCGGGCTTTATTCGCATACGACAGAAGACTTTTCTACCATTGCTAATGAAAGGTGGCTCATCGTTGCCATTTGTCTTCGGCTTGTCTGGAGATTGGTTCCAGTTATGAAACCAGTTGTGTAATGCATACTGTAGCTCCTGGGCTTTCCGTTCAGTGCCGCTCTTCGGGCTTTCGTCAGCCATCGCCTCCGCAGCTTCAGCACAGACACTAAACAGCTGCCGCAGAATTGCGTGCACAAGGACAAAATGCGCGAATGGACTTAAGGGTATATGCGTCATCAAAGACCGGCTCTCCAGCATGCGCGACATACTCTTCTCGAAGCCAAAACCCATGAGACGTGTCTGGTAGGTTCCGTACGCAGAAGTTGTCTGCAGAGTCAAAAGCCAATCCGTTGCGCATTTTGCCTGCCACAGCGCATCTTCACAAGGAAGATTCAAATGAACCTCCCTTTGGTCATACGTCATATGTAATCCGAAATATATGCCGTGACAGCAATCATGCATGTAGGACCACCATAATGCCCTGTAATAACCATCAGCATTATTGGGTATCTCATCTTCCAGCCAAGACCCAAGTTTACCGCTTCGTCATCTCATGCCATGCCCATCCACGCCATCTCGATTCAAGTGATGGCTCTTCTATCGATATGGGATACCAGGACGCGCTTTTCCCAATAAGGCCAGCATTCTGAATCATCTGGAGGGGATATTATTAACAACAAGTCTCAATATCAGAAAGTTCTCGATACCATGACGAGCATGCTATGATAGGTATTTGAAGATGCCCGCTGATCCGCTTGTTGGTGAAATAGGCCAATTGTTTGTAGCAGTACAACGGCCAATATGAGATGGATTTGATCAGCTGAATCCGTCGGATTTTTGGCCTCGACGCAAATATGGTCAACCCCCTTGTCATTATGAAGAAAAAATGACGCACAAATTCTTGTAGTAGGATCTCCCTGGAGGAAACCAGTGTCTGCAATATAAATTGCGTGGCCCTACGAGTTTTCACGTACAAGGCACCACAGGCACGCATGGCATTCAGCAACAAAGGGGGTGCATTTCCCGGATTGAAAGTGGGCAAGTGGACGATAGGTATTTGAGCCAGGAAGCTGGTGAGAAATAGGTACACTAATGGAATTTCCTCAAGTCCTGTATGAAAGGATATTGAAACTTCGACGTACTGTAGTGTTGCAATTCTGGCTCCGCTGGTTCATTTTTAACAGCACCACCGTCAAGGGACAGACTACGCATATCACTGATGACTAGCTGGGTAAGTGGCGAAGTATTTGATACTGGGACACCAGGCGGATCTGTCGGCACACGGTAGAATGGTGGTGTGGCAAAAGGAAAGTCTTCCGGAGAGCTAGACCTGGGATCACCTAACCAAGTAGATTCTTCAGATATAGGCATCGCACTACTTGGTTGCGAGAATAAACTGCTGAACAACGGTTCAAACATATTGCCAGAATATGTTGATGTGAATTGGGTGTATGTCGGTGCCATTTGATCTGCGTCCGTCGTTGTCGCAATGTCTGATGCAGTGCATGATCCATAGTCCAAGGACGCATCACTAGTGGTGTATATCGAGGGTGTATATCTACCACTGCCCACAGACAATGTATCAGCAACCGGAAGCTCCTCGAACGGACGGTTTCGGTTTAAATAGCTCGTGTACGAGGAACTACTTATGCCGATAGTCATGCTTCGCGTCGGTTGGTCAGGCGAACGTCGGCTGATAGCAAGGGGCCTTGTGCGCGCCGTTGTGGGCATAGCTAGTGAAGGAGACTGGGGTAACATTGGTTTGCTTTTCGTGGAGCTGGCGAACACACACGCCCTCCCTCGAGCGACACATTTTGAGCAGGGATACTGTCGATCACATTTTATCTTTGATTCCATACAGGAGACACACGATTTCCTCCGGGTCCGGCTTGTGCTGGACAAGCATAAATGGTCAGGCGCAAGTCACATGTGCAACAGATAAAAGGATAAAATGTGTGAAAGTGCTCACGACTCATTGCAGCTCTTCTTATGTCTCGTGAGGAGGTCACTGCGTGTGAACTGGGCGTTGCACGTCTGCCGGACATGGTACTCAATAATTACATCCAAAGTAGCGAAGGAGAGACTCACATCGCAGTGATGTAGTCTTTCGTTGGTGTCTAAAAACAGATAGACATCCTGTTACAGAATCAAGTTGTTCCGGAATGCTTACGGGTGCGAAGGTGCCTGTTAAGATGGGTGGTTCTGGTAAATTTAGCCGGACAATGCGGACACAGCTTGGTCTGGGGAAGGACAGGTATATTGCCTCGATGGTTGCGCATTTTAGATGGCGAGCCATCTTTCTTTCTGAATTCCGGGGGCAGGTCGACATGAGGATGGTCTGCGGTGTCCATGGCGGATGCCGGGGAAGAGAACGGGGCGTGCTACATGAAATACGCTAGAAATTCCTGTCAACGCAGACAACCTCCGTCTTTGCCCATATCAGGCAGCCTACTAACGTCATCCGCGAGTTCCCTCCTAATCGCCCATTCCACCGCCTCTTCGACATCGCCAGCCTCATGCGTTGGCCTCCATGATGGTTGTCCCTGCTGCGGCTCGTATACACCTGTCCGCACTAGAACCGACTCCCATCCTGCATTAACTGCCCCCGCAATATCTGGCAAAAATATACTCGCGTCAGTCCACTGCCGTAGTCGGCATAAGCATACTTCATACCAGACGCCG
The DNA here is from genome assembly GCA_001691755.2 of Amanita polypyramis BW_CC. Classification (NCBI taxonomy): domain Eukaryota; kingdom Fungi; phylum Basidiomycota; class Agaricomycetes; order Agaricales; family Amanitaceae; genus Amanita; species Amanita polypyramis. The sequence continues at coordinate 12,678 of JNHY02000140.1, read as the reverse complement.
GGTTATCTATTCACGTCACATTCAAGGTTAATGATCCAATCAGAGGATCCTCTTTCACTCACCTCCGATCATATACCTTCGATAAACTCATCAATATCTGCGGTAACTAGATATGCTCGTACTTGTCTTACAGTCGGGGCAATGGGCCACCAGGTCCATAGTTCTTGTCAAGTAGATCCGTCATAACGTCCTCAGCGAATTTATACGTTGCTGCTGTTGGCTTCCCATATTGAACATACGGATATACTGAGCCCGTCAGGGACTGAGATAGAGTTAGTTCATATGTAAAGCACTATTGCGTTGCCGATAATCACCGTATGAACGCTTAACAAAGCCTCTTTGAATGCTCCTTGGCCAAGCCTTGGCTGTTCAAAATCGGAGCGCCAAAGCAGGTCTGGATTACAAAACACGAGCTCAACTGAATTGTGCAAAGGACTATTGGATGAGACCCGAGGTCCTCCAACCACGCCTCCAGATAACAGGATATCACAAACGATCTGGACTGCAGATACCCAGGTTGAATTGGCTTGTCCAATATAAGAAATGTAGAACATACCATCCAAGCCCCAATTACGAGGATCATGGAAGACAAAAATTGCAGAGAATCGTATTTGAGAAAAGTCCTCAGCCTTGATACATAGACTGAGCGTTCCCTTATCTGATAAATACAAGAAACACCTCACTTTTACCCTTGTGCGTTCAGCCGGTGATAGCTCATAGAAAGACCATGCGCTGCGAGGAATAACTTTACATGCAATGGAAATGGAGGGGGCCATCTTACGTACGAAGGGTTCCAATTCAGAATGTCTAGTGTGGTGTAAACCTGCCGAAATCCATAGCTTAAAAATTCATTATTATTATTAACATCTTTTCCGAGCCATTGTACGGCTTACCTTTCTGCCACACGGCGGACAGTATCGAGTTTACCTCCAAGCACCAAAATTGGTTTATCAGCATACTCCCTACACCTTTTCTTTACAATGGTGTGGGCTTGAATGTACTGGTCTGGATTTATCTGTTGAGAAGTTGGACGGTCAGCTTTGGTTAAAGCAGAAAGAACGGCTTGCTGGAAAACCAAGTTGCCGAGACAGTTTCTGACACCTGTCCACTTCACCGACGCCTCCGCCATTAGTCAACTGGGAAGGAAAATTGAGGAGTGCGGATATAGAGGGCTATACCTGACTCACCAATAGATAGGGTATCTTACTTTTCCACACACACACACGAACCCTTATGTCAATAGGAAGAACGAAGGCTTGAAAGCAGCACAGACGCACAGTTTATACGGATTGATGCCGTTGAGCATTGCAAAGGCTCTCTTGGCTGCTGGAAGTACATTGGGTCCTCTAATAAGTACTCCATCCTATTGACCGTTAAGAATTTTACGGTGCAAAAGGACTTTACATACGATATCAAAGACGAACGCAAACGGAGGCCGAGAGGTTCCTTTTTGGGCTGGTAATAAAGTAATAATCAATCTGGGCCAACGATGGCTGGGACTGGCGAAATCTTACCTTGGTAGTAGCGGCGTACCGTACAAAATGGCACATTTTGGCATAGCCTCTCGGTCTGTTTATTTTGCAGTAAAGGGAATATGACCCTCGGCGAGGACCTGAGCATGCGGGTTCTTGGTTACAAAGCACTTCCGTAACACACTCAGTCACCACTAAGGTAAAGCTACTTAAAACACACGAACAGTTCCCAGTGCTAATCAAGGCCCAGATGATACCTTATAGAGTGACGGCCGCTGCATATAATGCCAATGCTTCGCCCTCAGTGATGCTTGAGAGGGGCGCTTATCGGTTGCGAGCACCACGCAGTAGTCGACCGTCTCTGCGACCACCTGTGGACCAGGGCACTCGACCATGCAACCCCGGTCAAAACCATATCCGTACGAATCATACCTTGCTCGTGCTCATACTTCTGCTTGCGTGCCTCTTTTGTTTCGGTGCGGCATGGCATCTCTACTCCACGAGGTGGGACACTCACTCCATGGTCCAACCTGCCCTTCTCACTGATCAACCTCAAGTCCACGTATCCTCCATCAGTCATGATGATATGAACCAAGACTCTCACGAAAAGTACATGACATACCTTCCTCACAGTGGTTTCCATAACCAACGCATCGCTCTCGAAAATGCTCTCGTGTTGTCAATATTACTTAATCGCACACTCATAATACCACCTATGCGCCTTGGATGGAAGCCGATCCGCTATGTGAACTATGAATCTTTGTCGAGGTTCCATATGAATGGCGGGAAGGAGGGTTTACATCATTGCTCCACCATCCCATCTCATATGACTTTGCCTTCCGAATGTTTTGATTACTTCGATTATACACACTTACCCTGGAATTGGCTTGTCAACATTACCCAATATACTCGTCTCTCACAGTTTCACGAACGGAACTTACATGGATTGAACTTCAACGATGGAAACAGTACCATCCTATCTGATGAATCACCGTATCATTATCGGTTTCATGACACGCCTCTCAACAGATCAGCTGAAAGAACTAGCAAGTATAGGGATCACATTTACATCTATGATATAGCAAACTCGAGCAAACGCTTCCTGCGCTTTGGAACACTGTTTGGGTCATCCCGACTTCTTTTGAAAAACCTTCAAAATCTGGCTATACGTGGCACAATTCGCCGAAGCATGGTCTTTGCCAACCCAATGCTCGCATCGGTTGTAGATAACATTCGGGCTGCTATCGGAGGACCCTATGTCGGCGCTCACGTACGTATTACTGATGGCCAATTCGAGAAGGACGCTGCGTCAAATATACGCGAGGTCTGGTGGAAGTTAATCAGGACATGTTACGGCTACAGCCACTCTGAAGGCCTAGAACTGGAACGTGTATTCCAACAAACCACAATCCCGAACGATAGTACTTTGTTCAGTTCACCTGGCTCTTACTCCTTAGGCTATCCAACTGTCTGTCACGGTCGCCTCTACGAGAATCCTCACCTTGCTCCGCTTAACCTGCCGCTTTTCATTTCTACAGATGCTGAGAACCCAAGAGCTGGATCATCGTTTTCGATATTTTCAAGGACATTCCCATGCTTGATGTTCATATCTGATTTCTTACCAGAGCTTGAACCCTTAAGCAAGATAAGAAACGAGGATGATGGCCTGCAACTGATTGAATTTGTTGTTCCATTTTTAGATGCGATGGTCTTGGGCCATGCTTCGGCAATTGTTACGATAGAAGGCAGCACGTTTGGCAGATTTGTAGAAGATGTACTCGGGAGAGTGTATCATGACCAGAAGATTGTACAGAGAGGCTAGTATATTTGTTGCAAACTTGCCCACCGCGCCCGGTGGGCGGTCTAAAGGCTGTGTGATCTAGTATTGATGGTCATTGTTTTACATACTCGCGTTTCATGCTGGTGGCCGTGGACCAATCAGTTGTCTGCTGCACTTCGGTCCCATTTTTCCATACTGCCGCTCAATGAGCAGAACATGGTGCGACGGGATGTCAGGATTCCTTACCTTTGGCCTCAGCGAGAAACTTAATAGTTAACCGATGGAGCTAAACGCTGTGCCCATCAGAGCTGCCCTTGATTAGTCCACTAATGATAGCACCGCCTAGATCCCGGTTGCGATGGCAGGTGACAATCATTCCCTGAAACTCAGAGGCATACCTTAAGTTGCGCCCGATTCGCACTGTTCTGTCTGCGACAGGTTCTCCAACTCCCCCATCCTCATTCAAAAGGTTTTTCGGTATGTTTTTTGAATCTGCCTATGACATGTCACGACTAACCGCCGATTTATGTAGTTCGCGATGTCTGGCGATCAATCCTCGACTGCTGGCAGTTCTACTATTTCCAGCGAGAATATCGCTACTGATGCCAATCCCCCAATCACCATTGTTCCTGTGCCAGCTACCGAGTTGGGAACCAATGGTCAAACCAACAAAGTAGTATCCACAGGGGAACTGAAGGAGCTGAACAAGTCTCTTCAAGAATATGGCGGTACCCTCGTAAGTTGCCCACGGAGGTTTAGGACATTGAGTAAGATGTTAATTGGGCGGTAGGCGGAAATAGCTGTCGCGACATCTGATTCAAAGTACAAAGACGAATTGACGGCCATTGAATCCTGTAATTACCACTCTATCGGGATGATGTATTTCTGACAAATAACGATAGGGTTCCAGGTGCTCTCGAGAGCCGAGCGAACTGCATCTATCTATTCTCTCCTTCAACATTCTGATCAAGATCAAAAGAAATTTTTCATTGCCCTTCTTCAACAATTGGTAAAAACTGAAAGTGAATCTATTTCAAATGGTAAGCAGTACACGTCTGGGGCAGGAAGGATGGAGTTTATTTTATTTTTCTCAGAGTCGACCGAGGATAGCCAATTGAAGGCCAAGCCATTCGCCCGTGGGCTGCGTCCCCCGAGCTTGAACTTACCTTCGCTAGGTTCTCCGTCGACTCCTCGCTTCACACCGGCGACTTCAAGGGGAGGGTTATTTGCTGGACCTGCTGGCACGGTGAACACACCGTCCCTTTTGACCACCAACAAGCCCGAGCAGGATGGCGATGGTACGAACGCACCGGGCGCGGTTCTGAATGTACCAGGTATTGGGGCACTGACCCCGCAAGCGTTGAACATGGTTGCTAGCTCTGGGCTAAGTACAGAGGCCCAACTACTCGCCATACAGCTTGTGATGAACGGACTGGTGCAACCAGCAAATGCACAGATTTATGGTGGCCCCAAATCGGCCAAAAAGCACGGCCCTTGGCGTCCGCCTGCCAGTGCGAAGTACCCAGGCAGCGCGCTTCGACATAGTGCTCTGCGTAGCGGTGGGTTGAAAAGTGCTGGACTAAGAAGCGCAGTGCCGGACAGCGCTATGGAGGGCGGGGTAACTCCGAAGGAAGAAGACTTCGACCCGGAAGTTCTTACAGATATTCCGGGGTGGCTGAGGAGCTTGCGGCTGCACAAGTACACATCGTGCTTCGATGGGATGACGTGGAAGGAGATGGTGGTATTGGACGATGAGACGCTGGAGAAGAAGGGGATAGTCACGGTTGGTGCTCGGCGACGGCTGATGCGAACGTTTGAGGTTGTGAGGAAGAAGATGGAGATGACGACGGATGAGGTGGCGGAGACGGAAAGCGGGAATGGAGAGCGTCGGGGTGCGGCGGGGTCAAAGCTGTCGGCAGAGTCGCCAGTGTTTGTACCTCGGGAGCTGCGGGCGTAGGGCGGGCGTCGGGGGCGGCAAGGGCGAAGCAGTCGGCGGAGTCGCCGGTGTTTGTTGCCCGGATTGTAACGCGTAAATTGGTAAAATGTATGTAATCAAATGTGATAATTTCCAACTGCATTCGCTCCTTACCTATGCCCACGTCCTCCTCCTCCTCGTCCGTTATTCCCATCGTCCGTCCCAGCGCCACCCCCTTGAGCGCTGGCGAGGCCGCATGGGGCTCCAATTTCTGGGTCACTTTGGTCGATCCCCAGGCCCGTCTTCCTTTTTTGGTCTGCGCCGAGTTAACCTGACGCTTCCTTAGTCTCAAGCTTCATTCTTCGCCTGCCCAGCCACTGGTCAAGTCAGCTGGGATCCCCCTGTTGGAAACTTTGTGTATGTCTCCCGGCTTCCGGCCATGCTGCACCTGCTGAGTCTCGTCCCCACCCAAGTTTGCCTCCCAGCGAGGAAGGCGAGTGGTGGGAACTAATCGACGAGTCGCGCGGTCTACCCTACTATTATCATACCAAAACTGGCAATACCGTCTGGGAGCGCCCATCGGGCTTCGTGATACCCTTGAAAGTAATTCAGGTATTGCTTCCCGTCTTTTTCTATATATCTATCATCCGTGACGCGAACAAATCCGGCTGCAGAACACGACCCTTGGCCGTCGTTTATCCAAAAGTGCATCCACTCGCGTTTCAAATCCTCCACTAATCGAAGAGACACCACCCCCGCCAAACCAGCAAGCTGATGACAATCCCTCCCGATATTCCAAAACATACACAACAGACGAACATGGCAGACTACTCAAGGCCCAAATCCGGCAGACCCAGTCTGCTCACTCAAACTACGATCAAAGGGATCAGAAACCAAACTCGATGCGACCTTCAATACGACGATCAATTTCGACCGACCAAAACATGAGGACCATGACACGGGGAGGCCGCGCCCACTTCATTGATTCCCAGTTGACACCCATTCCCGGCTCTCCTTATGTGACTGACCAGTCTGTTTCTTCTTCTCCAACATCTCAAAGATCCCTGAGAAGCGTAAACACGCGGAAGTCTTCCGAAAATGTCAGAGATCGCTCTCTGAACATTAGACAAAGTAGTAAATCAAGTAGTCCCGAGTCCAGTCCTCGAGCGCATTCTAAAGTGGCTGCTTTCGTTCCACATAGGTCACCTCAACCTCAAAGCCTGAATGCTGCTGTGGAAAGGCTGACAAGTTCACAGTCAGAGAGTGGTGGTGACTCAAGCCAAAAGTCGCTAAATAACTCTTCGAGCAGGACAACCTTGTCCAGCAGTATTACTGGGGATCCTCAGTTTAAACCTCCTCCGGGTAAGGGAACAACAAGCAAAGTCCCTACTCTTGGCGGGAAACCAATTAGTGCACCGATCATGAACCATGGTATACTTCTAGTTCTTTTGGGTTGTTGATCCCTAGGAATGATGTGCTATTGTTTGCAGCTGCTACATTGGAACTAAGTCCTGTCAAAAACAGGGCGACCGGAAAGCCAATTCCGGTGCTGCCTCGGGATTATGCCTCTCTTCGGCGAGGGAATGTGACATTGGGTACTGGGTAAATGCACATTCTTACGTACCAAAGCTAAATTAACTGAGAGTTTTCCAGAACTTACCCCGTCCTGCCTGAAGATCTCGCATCTGATATACAACAGTTCGCAGAATCGGAGTATGCAAGACAGTATTTTTCAACGCATCGGACTGGTTTTATATTCAGACGAAAAGTCCCTGTCAATCAGCTCATGTCATGGCAAAAGGCATGTAATGATAGCTGAATAATTGTCATGTAGTAACCCCGCATAGAATCCGTTGACTTCACCGCTGTTGGTGATTAACCGGATATTAACAAAGGATGCTGTTAAGACATTCAAAGTCATACAGCATATCATGGGAGATCGAGAACGAGAGAAGGCCGTTAACGTACGCCTGCAACCGGATACTCATATTTCCATGATCGCGTCCATTAACGCATCCACCGCTTCGCTAAATGCTCCTAATACATACATCCTGGAAGAAGAGCGGTGGTTACTTAATGAAGGTCTTACCCATGGCGAGCTCCGGGATGAATTATATTGCCAATTGATGAAGCAGCTTACAATGAATCCGTCGACGTGCGACTCTTCTTGCTCCACCTTTATTTGATATCTGACAACGCGATAGAGAGAGCGTGTTCAAAGGATGGCAGCTTCTATGCGTTCTTCTTATATCCTTCCCTCCTTCCAAAAACTTCGAGGCTCACCTACGCGTATTCATTAAAAATCACATTAATCAGCAAGAAGGAAGGGTTGATATAATGGCAAAGTATTGCTTGCGGCGTCTTTCTGCCATATGCAGAAAAGGCCCAAGAGGAAAGCCCCCCTCGCTGTCAGAGATTGAAACAGCATCTGTATGTGCACGTTGTCATCAGTGACCATAACATTGTCAATAATTGCTACCATCAGGATGCCGCTTTCAACCCATCAACGTTTGGCGAATCTCTCGATGCCATTGTTCGCCTGCAAGAGCGCAATTATCCCCATCAAAAGGTGCCTATAATCTTGCCCTTCCTTGCAGATGGCATCCTTGCTTTGGGAGGGTCGAGAGCGGAGGGCATCTTTCGCGTGCCTGGGGATAGCGATTCCGTGTCAGAATTGAAATTGCGTATTGACCGTGGCTACTACAATCTGGATGGAGTTGACGATCCTCATGTGCCTGCGTCTCTCATGAAGCTATGGTTGAGGGAGCTATGCGATCCACTCATACCGGAAGAACTGTATAATGACTGTATTACAATGTCAGAAGATGCAGATGCTTGCGTCAAGATTATTCAACGTCTCCCGACTATCAATCGCCGTGTGGTGCTGTTTGTTGTCAGTTTTCTACAGATCTTTCTGGAAGATAAAGTCCAACCCATTACCAAAATGACCCCTGCCAATTTGGCCCTCGTAATGGCTCCAAATCTGCTAAGGTGCAGTTCAGAATCGACATCCATTGTGTTCACGAACGCACAGTCAGTAATTCTCATAACTTTCGTGTGCTAAGCTGAAGCCTTTCGTGTAACAGATTTGAGCAATTATTCGTTTACAATCTTCTCCTTCATCTTAAATGTAATGAGGTTGATCTTCATTACGTACCGCAGCACGGGTTGGCTGCAATTGGAACGCATCCTCCTCCAAGAGTTTCAAAGTCAAGAACACGGCGCACAAACAATTAATGAGAGTGATATACCACTATTAATTATTATCGCACAGCAAGCTGGATAGCTGGCATTTCTGCTAATGGTTTCCGCATTGAGATGAGGTTGTTTAGGAATTATATTTGTCGTGTTATATTGGTTCATAATGTATGTAGTCTTGTGCTATGTTCTTAATCTAAGTATAATTGCATCCTGCTATGTCATGGACCATTTATCGAATCCCCACTTATCTTCGTGCCTGTCTGTCAAGGTTTCCTTCTTCCATTCATCCCAGTTAGCCGTCTTTTTCTTGCGCGTTGTTGATTTTGCAATGAAGTGGTCCAACCGAAGCAAGAGATTCCAGACTTCTCCACCGCGAGGATCTACATTCTCCGCCCATTCATTTCGCTCCCCTACCTCACGCCTAACTATCTCGATCAAGTTGCGCGTCCGAGTGTCAACTGCGACACCATTAACAACCATTTCCTCCACAGCATCGTGCACACCCTTCAAGTCACGGAACCACATCCATTTTGTTTCAATAAGTTCATTGTACACCTGCGTTGAACAGCCAAAGACGTAGGAGACTAGCGAACGACGCCTAACTTTGTCGAATAGCGCAAGTGCCAGGTAAGGATCCCGATACTTGTCCCGGAACGTGCGCATGAGATAGGCTACAAGTGGAGAATAAGCTTGTATGTGAAGCGCACTGGGTGATGATGATGGGGAGGGAGGAGGGACAGAGGTGGGAGTAGAATTATCATCTTCAGACTCGTCCTTGTCCTGCTCAGTCGTGGTCGCTTGGCCCGAGTGTTGACGTTGCGACGAGCTGTGCAAATTGTCAAATACGTCCAAGACTTCTCGCTGAGCCCAATGGAGGAGCTCCACATCGCTGGCACACAGGTCTATTTCCTCCTTTCTACGATCCAGCAGTTCGTCCTGCTCTGAGGCCCACCTAAGTCCCCTCGGACTCAGGCGGAGTGTGGTGAACATATCTCCAATTGCGCTCATTTCCGACGACCCACCGCGCGAGGCAGCCTTGGCGTGCTCTTGTTTAGACGCGGCGTCAAAAATCATGTTGAAAACGTCGTCGAACGCGCTGATCTCACGCGCAGTCATTGTTTGACGACGACCAGGTTTTCGTTGGGCAACTTTTGCCGATCTTAGGTCCCGTTGTGAAGGGCGGGACCTAGCCTTGTGATCATCTAGATTTGCAAAAACGCGATCCCAAGCGGAACCGTCTGAGAATATTGAATTTGGATTGCTAACGGTCGTTGACTCTGCTGGATCTGGGTCGCCGCTAAACTGGCTGTTAACCGCGTATGAGTGGTTTTTGGCCCTCCCCGTACCTAGCCCCGCCCTGTGGTTGGCTCGAATAATATTGTGCATACAACCAGCGCCGTTCGCATGAACCAATGAGTAGAGAGGAGCTGCGCCCTTTCAGTACAATGAGCTCAGCGTAAGAACAAAGCGAATAGTAGCACACGCACTGTTTGTGGTCGCAAGTAAACGCGTGAAATTCATGTGGAAAACATAGACGTAAACGGATGGGCGCAAACAATATTCAATGCACCAAATAGTACGTGGCACGTCAGTCGTTCACATGGCCGCGAGGCCTCAACGCTCTGTGCATTGATAATGAGTTGTTTGAGGGGAAAGGAAAGCATGTTATGTTGCGCAATATCAGTACAAACGACAATTAGTCCCTAGCGGCAAGACTAATTCTAAGAGGCAGGTTCTCGCCCTCCAACGTTGGCAGCATAACCAGACACGCTTCTCTGCGAAGGCGGCTTAACTCGGGAGTCGGCGAGAGTTGGAAATTATATCTCCACTGTCAATGACTGCATCTCATAAAGTGCAAATCTCCATCCAATGCATGACCTAACTCCACCGGAAAAGGCTAGTCTGTTAGAATGTTCACGAAGTGGCCAAAGGAACGGACTTTACAGATTGTTGTAGACACCAATTGAGGGTCCTTTTTTGAGTTCGTCGGCTGGCCTTGACCACCTTTCAGGATTATATGCATCAGCATCCTCCCCAAATATATCTTTATTTCTATGTGATGTACAATTTCAGAGTTATGTAATGAACCGCCTGTGGCGTTACAACTCACCGTTGGTAGGATGACTTTTGTCCCCTTTCCGATGGGAAAACAATCGACTACTCCTTTGCTTGTCCGGATAGACCTGGACAGCGGTAATACATCATCATGGGCAGCCTGACAGTAATTCTGATACAAAACAGGATGATATCTCATCGATTCCTGGATCGTTTATTAGTACTTCGGCCTAGACGGAGACGGAATGCCGTACCTTAAGAACGGTGTTCACGTATTTCTTCTCGAAGGCGATTTTGTACGTTGGGATTGCGAGAGCAGAGAGGTCGCACTTGTTTCGTGCCCGGCCAATGGGATTGTGCTGTTTACATTAGTTAAGTGTTGCTGACACTTAGTCGAGGGCCTACCGCATTGGAGCTAGCATCTCTTCTTCCGCGAGTTTTGTTTTGGTGTCTCCAGATGCATTGGATTTGACTCGGAGAATTATCAGAAGGTCCTAACAACGCTCTGACCTAACTTACCCAAAAGACTTAAAATGTCTTTACTACTCTTGCCATGAAGAAGAGCATCAGTTTTCAAGTTCACTAGATTTTTCGTGACCTGATTAGCTAACTTCGCTGTATGGCGCGCGTGCGCCAGACTCCTACGCTGAGAGTAGTAAGACATAAGTCGTAGTATCCAAACAGAAAGGACTGTCTGCATGAATATCGCCAATTTTGTGGGGGAGCCCAGCGTATCTGACCTGCATGAAAGGTTGGTATAATAGTCGATACTGGGAACATTCGGACATACATAAGTCCAAGATATGCTTCAACAAACTCATTTCTACTGTTAGCAAGGGCGCCAAACTGATAATCAAAAGCAGCTGGATTGCGCATCAGCCAAGGGGTTAACATAAATACATTAAAACTTCATACCCTCTCCGATAGAGTCCATAGTTGCCCGAGACAGCCAGGATGCAATGTTTAACACGACTGACTGATCTGGAGAGCTCAGTATTATATCGTTCCATTGCAGAGTTAGCTGGGTGCTATTGATCAAGGGTGTATGCAGGTGAAATGAAGTACACTGACCTCTGCTGCGGCATTCTGGAAGATAGGTACAAACGCCTGGAAGCATAACCTTTCTTTATCGACGATGTACCTCGCCTATCGACTGCTGGTTCAGCGAACAATATGACACTACTTGCCATCTGCCCATAGCAAGCCATGGCCCATCAACACTCGAGAGATTTCTGTTCTCTCTGGCCATTTAAGAAAACCATATCCTGTTTGTGCCGATTGAACAAACCTGAACACAAATCATACAAGATAAACAGACCCGATGTGTGAAAAATGTACTGGAGAGTTTTAGGATCAGAGATCAGCAGACGACCTTCCTTGAATATGGAGTAAATAACCAAGGCATTGAACTGGTAAACAATCGCTTACGCCGAAGACGCCCTTCACACGGACGATGTCCCCGTATTCGCGTTGATACTTGAAATCAGTCTCCCCTGCCTGGCTTCGGAAAAGCTCGACTAAATTGCCTAAGGGCACAGTCATTTCGTTGGACAAACGTTCATAATGAAATACACCATACCCAGAATAAACGAATCTGGAGGCGGGCCAGGGATATGCGATATAGTTATTCTAGTGAGTCTTCGGTAGCATACAAATACCAGTAATGCTACGCCTAGAGTATTTAGAATGGTAGTGGCAGGCTTGGAATATAAAATGTATTCAACCACCGTATTTAATTTGAAATAGAATCTTTCACATACGCTGCTTTGCCCTAATATCTCCATGAGTTTGTCTAGAGCACCGAGTAAGGAGAACTGCAGGGTGTATTGACGACACGGAACATGCTGAAGGCACTTTTGATCGCTTGAGTGAAGGGTTCGCACCTAGGGGAAGAATCAGTTTTTCTTATGTAGCATTTCCTAAGAGCTTCGTTTAAATAGTTTTATCATGCCCCGTAGCCAAAGACACGTCCTGCGTGAAGGTGGATTCCGGACCGGAGACCGGGATAGCTTGTATGTTCTGTAGTATATTTGGCGTGGGTGGCGTGGGCCAGATATATTGGATGACTTAGTTATGCAATGTGGCTCCCAAGTTGGCAAATATTGATGATGGCGTTCCAGAAGTCATATGCCCTGGCGTATGAGACCATGGTTCATTGTGTGTATGCATGCTACACGTTTGTCATGTGCTTGTATTGGCTTAGCAGGCACATTGCGGATGCCAATGACAGCGCCTGGCAATTTCCAAAACTCACC
>JNHY02000139.1:0-35038 GCA_001691755.2 Amanita polypyramis BW_CC | reverse complement strand
CCCTGATAGTTTTGTATTACAGGGCAGTCATGTACAGAGGGTGCAAATAATAACAATCAAGTGGTGTCTAAGACATCTTTTACTTTTGTCACAGATGTGATCTTCTTCCAGAGAGAAAGTTAGAGAGTGATTTTCATTATTGTTTTCTTCAGTGTGTTGTGGTGGAGAAGATTTTTGGACTTGTTCTTCAACTTTATTTGGAGTAGTTGTAGATGGTTGAAATGAGGAGGGTTGGATGGAAAAGCAAACTATGATTTGGTGGAAAGGTATGACATGTAATGAGGACAGACAGGGAGAGGAATAAGTAGGACTTGTTTCAGAATTGCTGTAGAACTGTATAGAGACAGGTAAGAGATAAGATAGGGCAAGGCAGATAAAAGACAAGATAACCAACAGTTCCACAAATAAGGGGGTGGAGAGACCTTGCAAGCAAGGTAATTTATTCTGCTGCTATTTCAGCCTTATTTCAGCTATCAAATCACGCCCTGCCTGTGGTGAAAGAGACTAAGTACTAAAATGTTATTCCCAGACGCCATAGCTATCGGCTTTGACACGTATATCCTGTTTCGCTTTGCTTCCATGCGCCCGACCTGCCTTCCTCACTGCACGTTTAGAATGATATTTACGTTGCTGTTTTGTCATGCTTTTGGATAGGTCTGACGCGACCTTATTCTTTATTTCGTTCAAATCTAGCGCATTCATCATTTTCCCCAACGTGGATGGCGAAACCGAACGTGACTGTGGCGGGGATCTCGAGAGGTCGCTTCGCGGTGGGGAGAGCGAAAGTTGACGAATAACAGCTTCTGATATCCCGTGCAAGCTATCAGGGACACTTCCGAGCCGGGTATTGATCCCGCTAGAACTAACTTCTGTTGTGGGTCCTGCCTCTGGTGGTGCGTGCTCTTGGACAGTCCCCACCTGTGTCGCATTTATATCGTCTTCGCGCGTTTCTTCCATATTAGAAGCATCCTGCTCGCTAGAGCCTTCGCTCCACTCTTCTACAATCTCTTCATCATCTTCAGAATCGCTAGGAGGCACATCTTTGATAGTTTCCATGTACTAAGGGGGATGAGCGATGTCAAGCAAGTCATGAAAACTTAGCCCACCTCTTCCAGAACTCTCATGTCCTTCCGTCCAAAACCGCTAGCTTCGACCACCACATCTAATCTGAAACTGCCCGGTTCAAGCCCTTCTGATAGGACTTTGCTGAATCTTGGATATAATGAACTTTCGTATTGGAATCTGCGTCTAAAAAACGTCCTTATACAGTCCACGTCCCGGTTAAAGTACCTTGAACATTCATAAGTAACATCTCAATACGTCGGGATGAGCACAAACCATTCTGCATTTTCGTGAGATGTGCTAACCATTTGAGGAAAATCAATAACTACGGGATCGCCAGAGTCACGATGAATGAGTATATTGAACTCATTAAAATCTCCGTGGATTAATCCAGCTTTAGCAAATCTGACAATTAAATCCATCAGGTCAGAATACAATTTTCCTGGGGCAGGTATTTTTGTTATTTGTCGTCTGAGCCTACCTTTAGCAGAAAAACAAAAGTCTCGTAAGGTACCACTTACAGAGGGTATGCATCGATAAACTCCATCAAAATACAGTGTCTGGCCTGATCAATCGGCCGAGGAATCGGGAAATTATGCTCGTGTAAAACCTTTTTCCATTCAGAATCCGACATAACGTCATAATGGCTTTTCGTACCTTCATAAACGCATACTCCTTTTGAGCCGCAAGGCGTGACATGTACATCCATGATGCAGACTTTCTCTTGCCTAAATAATCTCTCTTCTGTTTTATCGTACGAAAAGATATTCGTCCGAGTCTACTCAGACGGATAAGTTTGGAACATTTGAGTGAGCCAGATAAGGTAAATACTCGCCTGTGTATTTTAAGGACCATTTCATTCCCATCATCGTCGGCAACGATGTAAATGTCTTTCCAAGTGGCTCAGGACATCGGAAGTATTATCAATAGACTATCCGTACCTGATTCTTTTCCAACCCCGATCTGGTTTCCTACGGAAGACAACGCCCCTCTCTTTAGCATTGCTCGGATAGCCAGGTAGTCATATCCACCATAAGTCAAGCGATAACCGTCGTCTGATAAGGAACAGTAAGTTGTGTTGACTAAAATTGGAAGTGGTTACATTTTGAGTTCTGCACTTTCGACACCAAATTACGCTTGGCCAATGAAGCAAGTAGTTTGTTCACTCCTCCATTCCTCAGACCAGATATTTGCGCGACGAGTGCTGTGGGAACAACCTCGTGGTTTTTAGAACCTATCTCCACCTAGATCTCTCGACCTATGTGAGTGTGACAATGGACTGTAAAGATGGAGTTTACTTCACTGCAGTCAAAACTCTGAACTCGTCGGATGTAACATATCTGAGGTCTGTTGCATCAAGCTTCATGGTGGTTACTGTGACAAGCCCGTGCTAAATAAACAGAGACAAAGCATGTGTTCAGAGACAACTTCAACACATGACGAGCAGTAATGTCAGGAAAGCCAACAAGGAAGGCATATGTTTTGTCGTGATGGAAAAACTGATGTTATATGCTGTACGGTTATACAGGCAACCTCATCACAATTGACGGCATCCTTGTCGCTGGACACGAATTCTTGGTACCACCGTTGGTTTTGATTGGTCCTTACAAGGCCTTAAACGTTTACCATAAGGTATCGCATAAAATTGGCTCGCATAAGCGAGATAGATGACAGTGAACGCAATGACCTCTGGGTGATGTTCGAGGCCAATATGCGCGATCTGTATGTAGTAATACATTCGACGGCTCAACATTGATTATACGATCAGCTATACTAGCTCCTCCCTCGGCTGGGATCCAGCTGTTAAACGAAAGGAATTATTTCATTCTCGGTCAAGGTTCCTGATTGCCTTCAACGAAAACACTTTGGCAGCATACTGTATGTTCCGATTTGAAGTCGAGGAAACGAAAGACGCCCTATACTGGTACCGATTCTATCATGCATTAATGACAAGGTCTTAACCAACATGTAGTTACGAGTTACAAGTCGCAAGTGCAACACGCAGGATGGGCATTGGGCGAACGTTAATTCAGCAGCTCGAGCGAATAGGTTCGTCATGGAGAATGGCGAAGATCATGCTCACTGCGCTTAAAGGTTGGCGGTCATGGTTAGATGGTTAGAAATATACTCACAGAGAAGGCTAGAAAATACCGGCGCCTTGGAGTTTTACAGGAGGCTGGGCTTCATCATCGACGAAACGTCACCGAGTATGTTCATGGAGGATGCGGACTACGAGATAATGTCAAAGGGCATAGAGTAGTCTGTGTACGGATGTTTGTGACAGGCTGGAGTCACTCGGTTGGAGACAACTGTGCTATCAGCTTCCTACTCCCCATGCTTTCCTCTTCGTCGCTGCGAGCTCTGCGCGCAGCCCCCCGTCTAAGTACTAGACGCCATGCTTCCTCACATGGAGAGCCCCACTACAATGAGCCGTCGGGTTGGCTGTTTGGCGAAAAGGTGCGGGCTACAGGCCGCTGGTGCAGGGTTGTCATTCTTATCCCTCGTCCGTCCTTAGCCGCTTCCGCCCGGCCAGAAACGAGTAAAAGAGGAATGGGAAAACATTTGGTACATCGGAATGTTTGGTACCATGGCCTTTGCTGCAGTTATGTTGTACTACAAGCCAGATACGAGGTACGTGTATCTAGTTCGCACGAAATCGGTGTGTCACTAACCTTTTCTAGTATACAGACTTGGGCCCTTCAGGAGGCGAAGGCGAGAATGGAGGCGCGGGGCGAGAAGTACAAGTACGAACCGTCGCATTCATCCTGATTATAGATCGATTTCTTCGACCACTGAACATTGTGAATAACATGAGTCTAAATAAGGCACTATGCGTGGGTTTAAGATTCGTAACTAGCTTTATATGCTTCCTCAATGAGAAGCTTCTCCATCTAGGAGCCTTCGTTAATCAGTGGACCTTTCTGATGATTTATTTATTTTACCTCAGAGTGATTCGAGAGTCGAATTTTGCATAGCCAACCTTGACGAACCACATGAGTGAATAATGGTAAGGTAGTGCTTTCCCTCACCTTTGTCCTCCGGCGATTTGTTTAGCAGTCCCGGCTCAGAAGATAGGGTCTCGTTTATCTCCTCGATAGTACCGGACACCGGTGCATACTGTTATTTAAGTGTAAGAGGGTGAAATGTGTTCTGACTAATATACGAAACGTGGCGTACAATGTCAGAGGCGGCTTTGACACTTTCCACAGCACCAATCTGGTCTAAGCCAAATTGGTCACTTCTGAAAGTGATAAAAAAAATTGTTTGCGGAAAACGCACCACCTTGAGTGACAGTCGTGCCCGCTTTCACTAGTAGTTCGACGAATACGACGTCCCCTAATGATAACTGTGCATGGTTGGTAATGGAGACTGTCCCGAGACCCGAAGCGTCGTCAAAGACAACAGCTTCATGTTCGACGGTGTATCTTTTAGCTAAAGAATGGCGATACTTAACTCGTTGTTTTAAGTTAGGAGATAGGAAGTTAACTTACTGACAACAGTCCTCATGAATTGACGACCGTACGTGGTTGGAACGAGGGCCAGCCTTCGAGGAATACCGAGGGCGGCTCTTGAGTTCACTGTCGTTCGAAAAAGGGCTTGCATCATCTACGGAACGCTGAATGAAGCTAGGGGTTAGAAAAGAAATGCGAACTGAACAGAGGCGAGTCTTTCCGGGACTTCAGGATCGCGCGACTGCCTCTTTTGGGTGTGCATATCGGAGGTTTCTTTTCATCATCATGCATCACTCGCCAACAGAATATTCCTTCTATTAGATATATTATGTACGTACTATAACTAGAATAAATAAAGCTAAGGACGCTGCGGTCAAGAAATGATCCAGTTTCTCTATTTTCTTGTCATGGAGTTGGGGGATTTATCCAATTTTCCGTGCTGTATAGGACCAAAGTTAAGCTGTATCCAGGATCTTGGTCACAATTCCAGTGCCGACTAGAAACTAAATTAAGACAACGTCTAATAGGGCAAAGAAACTTAAACATACTCGTCTTGTTGCCTTCACGGAGGGTGAAACTTTTGGTATGTTAGTCCTAATTTTGGTTCCGGTGCACTAATCCTTACCGAGAACCGATATCCACTGCCAAGTCGAAAATCAAGTCACACACCATCTCCACATTGTCACCAGGCATGATCTGTTCAAAAGTTGAGATATTTGCCGGGAAGACTGACGGATCACTAACCATCTTTTCCGCCGCATCAGGAGTTCCATCGGGGAAAGATAACGTGACCGTCACATCAGCAGTTCGGAGGAACAACTGGGGACGGTACCCGGCCATGAAGGGTGTGTAACGGCCACCTATATTGAAATTATTGGATTGATGGAGTAAAATATAATTTTTTAAAAGCGAACCTTCATCCTTGGTTAACACATAAATTTGGGCCTGGCATCTCTTGACCGATTTAATAGTTCCGGGAGCAACTACAACTTGACCACGGCGAATTTGCTCACGCTTGACGCCACGGAGTAAAGCACCCATATTGTCACCGGCTTGTGCCTAACTAATTTTAGTTAGATTTTATCAACATAAAATGATCTCATACTCTGTCAAGTTCCTTCTTGAACATTTCTTACGGGGCGACGTCATTATTATGAAGAGCTCTTGGGACAATAGAACTCACCGATGCCAGTTAACGTAGTTTTGTAGCTATTACCGAGGCCGACAACTTCGACCTCATCGCCCTTGTTAGCAGTTCCTCGTTCGACCTGTTCCCCATGATGGGTCAAGAAGTGCAATTATCTTTCATTTCAACTTACGCGGCCAGTTACAACCGTTCCACGTCCAGAGATCGAGAAAACGTCTGACACGGCATGTCGGCCAAGATACCATAGAGTGAGAAAATACATGCAAACCTTCAACTGGCATTAGGAACGGCTTCTCAAAATCACCTGCAAAACCTGAGGAAGTGATTGGGCTTGGTGCAAAAGATACATACGAGGTGGAAGTTCTAGCCATTCGTCGCAAGCCTTCATTAGTTCCATGATTTTGCTTTCACCAATTTCGTTGTCCTTTCCCTTCAATGCGGCCAGTGCCGAACCCATAACGATGGGAGTGCTTTTACCGTCAAAATTGTAGCTTGAGAGAAGGTCTCGAATTTCCATTTCGACGAGCTCCAGCATCTCTGGGTCCGAAACTTGGTCCACTTTGTTAACGAAGACCACTAATTTTTTGATGCCGACTTGACGTGCCAGAAGTAGATGCTCCCGGGTTTGAGGCATTTGACCATCCGTGGCCGACACGACAATAATGGCACCGTCCATTTGAGCAGCACCAGTAATCATATTCTTGATATCTGGGTGCTGGTTAGTGGAATGTATGAAGTTAACAATGTTGGCAGGCGTACAGTCGGCATGTCCCGGACAGTCAATATGGCCATAGTGTCGAACATCTGTCTCGTACTCTACATGTGCCGAGTTGATAGTGATACCTCGAGCCTTCTCTTCTGGAGCTTTATCAATTTCGTTGTAGTCTGTGAACTTAGCGCCTCCTTTTTGCGACAGAACCTTGGTGATTGATGCCGTCAATGTAGTTTTACCGTGATCGACGTGACCTGAGCTGGAGTTAGACATTCAGCATCCAGAGAGAAAAGGACTGGAGTAACCAATTGTTCCAATGTTCATGTGAGGTTTCTGACGCGAGAAGACGTCAGCGTAGCCTCTACGAGCCAGCAGAGAGGCTGTAAAAGAGTCATGTCACTCTACATACAGACGGACAAGACAACAGCCGTGACCACGAACGCACCGAGATTGACAGGTGCAGCCTTCCTGTGTGGATTAGAGCAGGAAACTAGAGTCTGCTGTTAGAACAAGACGCGTAAAGAGAGATAAAACATGCCTCTTGCAGCGGACGAGACCCCCCGACAGACAGCCTTCGGAAATGCCAGCTGCAACATAATAGCGACTGCAAGTGATCGTGTGGTCAACCAAAATTTATTTACGCCGGCCGGCGCCGGGACACAAGCCTCTGGCTAGGGTTAGGGTTGACATGGATCGTCAAGAACTGGTCCGCAATGCAGTCGCCTTTCTGACTGACCCAAAGGTATTTTCTCCCGTACTCGCTTGCTTCTCCACTGACGCCCAGCCAGACCCAGACGTCGCCCGTTTCTCAGCGCGTGCAGTTCCTCGAAGCTAAAGGTCTGACGCCCTTAGAGATAGACCTGGCGCTCAAGCAAGCTGCTGCCGCTCGTCCATATCAAGAACAATATGGTCCGACCCAAGGTCCTCTATTATATCACCTGACGGCCCCTTCTCGACGCTGGGATTGGCGCGACTATTTCGTATGCCTGTCTTGAGCACCCTTGAGTAACACGCGCTCACTTATTCCGGTTATAGATTACAGCCGTATTTTCAGGTGCTGTTGCATATGGCGCAACATCATTGTTCAAAGTACGTTGTGTCCACATGCGTCCTCTGTGCTCTGCAATTTTTGGACTTCCAGAAATACCTGTTGCCTCATCTGCAACCCCCAGACGCTACTGCGTATGAACAAGACCGGGATGCATTGAACGCTCAGTTTGACGCGGCGGAGCTTCTGTTAAAGGAAATCCAGGCCGAGTCAGCTGCAGTGCGGACGGCGGTGGAAGAGCAACAGGCTGCGATAGATAAAACAACCAAAGATGTCCAGGCTATCGTAGTGGAAATGCAGGAAGGAGAGCAGAAGACGCGTGACGAAATGCGTGAGATTAGAGATGAAGTCAACAATATTCGCGAAATGCTGCCCAAGGTTCCTGGCTCTTACGATTTGTTTGGAACACTACCTAACAATAAAACAACAGTTGATTGAAAAGAACAAGGAAAGCCATAACCAATCCCTTGGCGAACTACAGCAGGAACTCAAGTCTCTGAAAGCTCTTTTACTTAATCGCGGGCCCTCTATTTCTAACACCCCCTCATCGCCTCTCCCAATAGTAGGTAGGCCGACCATACCGTCCTGGCAGCTGGCAGCGAATGGGACTGAAGGACCAGCGGAAGGAAAGGAAGGAGAGACGTAGTGTCACGTGAGATTGATGTACATAGAGTACTATTACTTTACTTAGTACTAGTTGACCAGGACCACAATCCGACTGAATGTTTAGCCATATCCGACAGCCCGTCGACCTCGACCTGCCCCATGGCACCAGGCCTGCAACGCCTCTCGCCAACCTCTCCAAGGCTGTAGCTTCTCAACGTGGACAAACTGCCAGTCCCGCTCCTCGGTCCTCGTCCACGGGAAAGAAACTTTCTCTGGAGGACCGATTGGCCAGTCTGACGACAGGAGACCTGCCCGGAACGAACAGCAGCAAGCGGCCTACACAGTCGATCTCAAATTCTCAAAGAGCAACTCCCATCCCATCCAGTCCTACGACTAAGCCAGATCCTCCCAACGACGCGTCTTCGCCACCGCGCATGTACCCGCTAATATCTCCGAGTTTAATCCCCCTTCCAGATTCGTCTCCACCATCCCCTGTATCAGATAAGCTGCCGGAAAATATAATGACAGATAATATGACCCGGGAATCTGGAGAGGAAAGGAGAATGGGTCCGCCGACGTCTTCTGCGGTACAACAGAGCAATTTGGAGGACATTGGCCCGCATGCGGGTCAAGATATCGAGTCACTGCAGGAACGGCTAAAGCAAGTCGAGCAGCGTTTCTTGGGTATGACTTACTTTTCGCGTGTTTAATCACTGGTTAAATTCACTGCACTGTCAGACGTTTCCGAGTCATTCAAAAATTTGCAGGCGAATAGGACTGCAGCTGACGCAGTTTTTCAAGAATTAACACCACTTCAGACGATACAGGACGCTGGTGCACTAAGGGATTATTTGAAGGCCGTTATCTCAAAAAGTTCGGTATGGCGATTCATTATGCCGCATGCAACCTTGACGAATTTTCATGGCTCAACCGTACCAGAACGAAATCAAAGAACTTGAATCCAAGGTGCAAGGTAAGCAAGGTTCTATTCATCAATGCCGAATTTTTCCGAACGCAGCTGCAGAACAAGAACAGCGTATCCTAGAGTTGTCTAGTAAACACAATCTCGAGTCGCAGTCGCAATCAGAGGTGGTCGAACGACTGAGCTCACAAATTACTGAAGCCGAAGCATTGTTCAAAGCTTCTCAACAAGCTTCATGCAAAGTGCAGGAGAGTGTACACAAACAGAAGGAAGAAATGCAAAAATTACAGGCAGACTTGGAACGAGCCAAAAATGTGGCCAAGGAAGAAGAGGAAAAGCGCGTCAAAGCTATCAGTTTGCTCAAGACGGTGCGACAAAAACTGGTGAAGACAGAAAGGGAGAGGGATGAAACTCTCAAAGAGGCTGCATTGCTTAAACAGCGAGAACAGGAAGATAAAGATAAAGAACAGGCTGATAAAATACGCCTGCAGGAGGAACTGAATGTGGCCAAAGCAGATAAAGAGAAAGCGAGTACCAAGACTAAGGCTCAGTTTGAAAAAGAGCTGGCCGGATTGAAAGAACGATATGAAAAGGAACTATCTGTTCTGAAAGGCCAATTTGAACTCGAGTCCGTAACACTCAAAGTATGCTTTCTGTCTTGTATGTGATAAAAGTTGTTGAAACTCGTTGCTAGGCTAGCCATACGAAAGAGCTGTCTCTAAAGGCTTCCCAAGTCGCAACATTGGAAGCGTCACTTAATAACACCGCGCGAGACAAAAACCAGATGTTCGATCAACTTCAGATGCGGCAAGCAGAGGTGGAGTCTGCTCAGTCACACCTGGAGTCCCTGCAGAACCAGAATACGGAATTGCAATATCAATTGCGCGAAGCTCAAGATCGAACGGCATTACTGGCCTGTGACCTCCAGGAAGCCCAGCGAGAACAGGAAACTCGATCACATCCGACCAGCATCTCGTCCGAAGAGGTTGCCCGTTTGTTATCCTCGACGGAACTCAAGTATGAGCAGAAACTCACTGAAATAAGAATGCAACTCCGACAAACCGAGTTCGAAAGGAATGATATTGAAATGGAATGGAACCGCAAGGTTCACGACAAAGCGAAAGAAGTAGAGAATTTAAAGAACTTGTTAGAGGCTAGCTCCAGTTTCCGGGGAGAGTGCGAAGGACTTCTCAATAGTCTCCGCGCGGAAAATGCACATCTACAAGAAGAGGTTCGTCTAAATCAACAAAAATTGACAGAGCTACTTTCGGCCAAAGAACTCGTGGAAAGCTTTGAGGTACCTATCTGTACCTACTTCACCACTATTCTGAAATTGTGCCCCACAGAAAACTGCTAAAGAACAAGAAGTAGAGTTTACGAACAAGATCCGGAGTTTCGAGCAACAGATAAAAGAGGCAGCTGCTCGCGAAACGCAGCTTCGCCTTAGTAACAAGGCGCGTAAGGTCTTACAAGTCCCAGGTCCCACACTAACGGAGCTCCGTCAACAGACTCTGCGAGAAGAACTTAGGAAAGTTCAGTCATCCATAGCACTGCTTGAACGACAGCGAGTCCCTGGGATTGGTTATTGGGCATCAAGTCTGGATGAAAGTACACCAGCAGAGCCCCGTAAATCTGTATCATCTATTCAGTCAGAATCACCATCTCGACCAGGTTCCCCAACGCCTGTCATCCAAACTTCTTCAGCAAAAAACGAAGAGATTAACCTCGAGTATTTGCGTAATGTAATTTTGCAATTCCTTGAGCATAAAGAGATGAGGGTAGGTCTGCCAACGCTGACTGCTGAAGCACGTTGACACAAATGACTCTATAGCCTAACCTTGTCCGAGTAATATCTATCTTACTGCGGTTTACGCCCCAGGAAACCAGGAGACTGATGGCTAGAGTCTGACGCCGGAACGCTAGGTCACAGGTACGGCTGACTTTTTCATAAAATCTCCTGTTACACGTTTTTTGCATTGGGACCACCACGGAACGCATGGATATGAGGTGTATAATGCATGGGCCCAGTGGCGGCAATATGCAGTACCAAAACTGGTGGTAATTGTTCACCCAGTCGGTGATTCGTGCATGCTCAGAAATACAATATATAAGAACGATGGTGACTTCCAAGGAAAAGTATACTGTAGTACGAAATTTGTCAATGCCATGTTTCACCCATAAGTAGCTCTATGAGGACCTTGACTCTTCTCTTGAGTTGCTATGTAAACTAGAGTAGCTGAATTGTATACTCGATGGCTGTATGAAATGACTGAATCAACGTCACATATCTCTCTTTCTCCTTCCTCGAAAGGAACACAAAAGCCTTTAGTTTTGAACACGCCCCTCCAAAACACAATTAGACCCCAGCCCACCCAGCTCACACCTGAACCCCCCTTACACTACCAAACGGCTTAGATTGCCGAGCCTCCCTTATCCCTTACATACAAATTTTCGTATACTTAGCTAGGACGCGAATAAAAATAAAGTCAACCAAAAAAAAAAAGTGACCTGGGAGCGACGTCACTGTTTCCGATTGAGGCATAGCCCTGTTTAGCTGGGATATAAACCCACGCTTCCTGCTCCATAGCGTTAGCCATACCCCACGTAAGTCTCTTTCTCGCTTTCATCCCCTGTCCTGCGCTTAGTCGCTTCCAGATACCACCCAGCTAGAGATGCCAGTTGGTCAAGCTATACCAGGCACCTTTTTGTGCTTTGCTGCCGCCGTTTTACTCGTCTTTGTTCGTGTCTCTCTCTCTCTCGATATAGATATTTATAAACCATTCACAGGTGTCCGTTTCCTCACCAACGTGGGAGAAGATCTCCTTCCTTGATGTCAGCTCGGGTACAAGGACAGGACACTTCGGCGTCTTTGGACACACAGGAACTAGCAAAGCGCAGATTGGATACCACTTTAACCTACCTGGCATCAACTTCGAGTAAGCGACAACTTCTCGGAATCCAACTCGGCTCTCAACCTACTTCTTCCCACAGTGCTTCCCACCTTGAATCCGTTGTCATCTTGAACCTTACCAAAACTCTCATCTTGCATCCCATTGGTGCGCATCAATCCTCTGAGGTTTCTGCAGGTTCTAATTACCGTATTTAGCGGCTGGCTTGTCCGGGATCGCATTCTTCTTCGGTTTATGCGGCGCGGCCCACCATCGCTCTGGCACGGCTTTCATGGCCCTCGTATCCGGACTTGCTGCTATCACGACCCTAGTAATATGGGTAATTGACATGTCCCTGTTCGGAGTGGCGCGCAAGCAGTTCAGGGAGCAAGGCATCACTGCTCAGTACGGAAACGCAAACTGGCTCACGCTTGGAGCTCTTGGAGCCCTTTTCCTTGGCTTTGTCGCCTCCACTGTCGGACTCTTTGGGAGGTACAGGAAGCGGGATTATAGCTATTGATCATGAATGATGAATGAATTTCGAACGATCTGTACTCCACTGATTTTTATTCTTTGATCATGTAACGACCAAGAAAAAGATTGAATGTTATGTCTGCGCATATGACAGGCTGACCATCTCCACGTGATCGGACGCGTCTAAACTTAGACGTGTATAAATCCCCGCCGTCAGCCATCCTCCATCGTCTGGCATACTGCGTCTTCCCACTGTTCACTGCGTCTCATCTCGCCAACAGTTCCCACCTCCCACTTCCAAGACTGTTCTCGGACTATTTGTGGGCGGCCTACGCCTAGCGGGTGCGTAATGTAAGTCGTCGTCTTCATTCTAGCGGCTCATGAACGTGTTGAATTTTTACGTACTTGCGGCTACACAGTTAAGTACGACGGATAGTCGTACCAGAGCTCGTCATTGCTTATCACAGCGAGCGATAGGTATGGGTCAATGCCTTGCGGACTTTGGCCGGGGACTTGTCAGCACCTTTTCCAGCATTTTTGGTTATCCTTTGTTCAATAGGCGGGCAGACGTGAATTATCCTCGGCGGTACGATATCTCTCCGCATCTTACGCACCATTAGAACTTATCATGATTTTACTTGCCAGTCTCAACTATACTTTAAGGACGAACAAGCACTTACCTATATAGGCGCCATCGTACAGCCCAGAAGGAAGGTGGGCACTGGTGTTGTCTGCTTCTCTGGAGGAGTGTTGCACGCGACACCAGCATGATCACTATCCCTGGTCTGATACCCCAGGCGGTTGGTTGATCGGTAGTCTGCGGTACGGTGGGACGGCTCTAAGGATCTGCTGTGCTTATCAGCACTAAACACTAAATAAACGGGTGCATTTTTACTCTTTATGAATTTCCATCCTTTAACCTCTGTGGACTTGACAGATGATCAGTGCAAAAATAGAATACGCAATGGACGAACAAGCACTCGCCCATTTAGGCGCCATCGTACAACCCAGAAGGAGGGTGGGCACTGGTGTTGTCTGCTTCTCTGGAGGAGTGTTGCATGCGACACCAGCATCCGGCAGCGTTGACGGTGCAACACGAGGGGGAGCAGTAGCGTGATCGCTCACTCCTCAGGGTGCAGCCAAAGGTCACGACCTCTAGCCTGATCCGTTATGGGGCCGATTGATCGATGGTCTGCAGTGCGGTGGGACGGCCCTAAGGGCTACTGTGCTTGTCAACGTTCAAAACCAATCGCCGAGTACGTGTCACTAAACCGCTTCGTACTTCTCTTTAAAGACGCAACATATAGATTTGGTCGTTGTACTTGTCAACGCTCGAAATCAAACGAAAAGTGCGTGTCGTCCCATATTTCTTTTTAACGATGCAATATTTGGATTTGACTGCAAGAAAATAAAATATAAAGCAGGTTAGAATCCCTTGGAGTATCGCTTCAATATAATTCTTAAGTGAAAGACAAAGGATATGTCCTCTTCGGAGCACGGATTTAGCAGGGAGGCACCAGGAACATTTGAGGCTGCCAGCGATTAACCTTCAAGGATCGGGTAGGTGTTATCTTTATATCCAAAAATCCTTTTTCTCAGCAGATAAGATGCCGTTTCAATTGGAAGGGAGGCCGCGGCAATGGCGTTATTCAAGGGGTCCACCGTATGCGTTGATATATTTTCGTAGTCACACTTGCTGATCTTGATAAGTAGATGAGTCTTATTCATAATACCACAACGTCCCAGGTTGTCTTTCTCCCTTTATTTTGACTTCTCTGAGTCTTCTTTTCTTAGAATGGCATTGACCGATAGCCCTAGTCTGCGATCAGCCGATAATGAATACTCAAGGAATAGTGAGTAAACTAGCCGTTTATACCTAAACACGTCGTCTGATATAATAATATTAGGAAATCAACATCGGGATCCGTGCGAAGGGCGGTGGACGGTCGTACCTACTATAGAATGCGGGAGGTCATGAGTCAGATCTGGTGAGAGTACAAGGGGATGAGAGGGAATGTGTAGGAATGGGTGGGAGTTGGAATTGGAAAGGGAGAAGGCGGAGCGGGAATGGGGCTGGTTGGATGGGGGGAGTGGCAGGAGCAGATGAGGGAATGGTGCGAAAGAGGGAGGGGGAAAGACCAGGAACGGATGAGGAAGAGGGTTGGAGCGCGAGCGGGAGTGGGGAAAGAGCAAGGGCGGGCATTTTCATTTGGAACAGAGCCCAATACATGGTTGCGGGACACTCCTGCTTATTGATTTCGAGGATCGGTTTGGGTGATTTAGTCTGGCGCCGGCAAGACGAATTCTTGAGACTTCGGCTGGTGGTTTCAAGAGCACAGGTATTTTGGAGTAGAAAGCACTAATTTCAAACCCTACCATTGCAGTCCCATTCTGTTCGGCGCCCTGCCATAGTTCCTGCAGAATTCATGATTCCCGCGTCCAGACACTTGTGTGGTTAGTGGTACGCGAGCTATTCGGGGATCCGCTTCGTACGAAACTGACTATCAGTATCATCGGCACAAAAACAGTCTACATGGTACAGTCCCATTAATTCCTTTTCTTTAATGACTCCTTTTCTTTTAATGACCGGGAAAACAATTGTTGTATACATACCATTATTTACTGAACATATATAGACGTTAATTTCAAGTCATCATAATAGGTGGATGATCACAGGTTATCTTCTGGCAGGACGCGGGAGAACGGCATGGCTTCCGTTGGTTGTAACCAATTCTTTGAGTCATATGTTGCATATGGTGGGGAATCAATTATATGGAACGTATATGCAAAGCGTGTATGCTGGCTCGTGTTCCTTTCAGACTTGTGCAAGACAGATCCATGAATAAGTACAAGGTCACCTAGTAGTACAAACTTCAGTCACACAAGTAGTATGCCGTCATGGTGGTACGCTTACCCGGCTCACATGTCTCGAGTACATACTTCCCCTCATTCACTTCCCTGACTTGAATCCCGGTCTCTGGGCCTTCCGGGATTACACGCTCGAATCCGGTCCCACCCTCTGGCATGCGCACAAATCGCTTCGTAATGGGCGTAGTGAGGTGTGATCCAGGGAGGAAGGAGAGTGCGCCGTTTTCGGCGGTACATTTCTCTAGCGCTATCCAGAAGCCAAGAGCGGTTTGTGGGTCGGTATACTGTGAGAGTGTGATTAGAACTTGGGGGTATAAATGGGGTGGGGTAATGCTACTTGCCAGGAATGTCCTGTACGATGGGACGGTAGTGAAGACAAGCGTAGGACGACAAACTCAAGAGACATACGAGTCATTATGTTCCGGGACTACATCCGCCCGCCTTCAATCCGAGTTCTTTCACAAGTCAAAGTTTGCTCACCTTCACCACCAATCTCAGGCTGTTTTGTAATCACCATAGACTGTAGGGCTAACGAATGTGTCTTTAAACCTTCCCCCCTCCCCGACATTGAGCCAAGAACAAGACGTACCAACCGGTTTGCGATGAATTTTCAGATCACGAACCACTTGTCTCAGACGTTCATTTTCCAGTGTCACTTTGCGAAATACAGGAGCCAACTCGTGGAGTGCTAATAAACCGTCGTCGTCACACCGGCTAATGAGTATCTGCTCGTACAAAGGGGAGAAAAAAAGAAAGGAACGCACCATGACCAATCTTGTTAACAGATCTCTCTTTCGGTTTGGTGAGTTTCCCGCTCGAGTCCACCGCGTCTTCTTCCAAGAAGAACCGACTGAAGTGAACGATAATGTCCGAACTACAATAAGAAGAGCTACATAAAGGATGCTCAAACGTACATCTTATCCCCAGAGGTCAAGAAGTAGTCATCTCCAACATGATTGCTATCCCCTGTCGTGAACCTGGTCTACTTGGACGATAGTAGGAATTCCTGTCAGTTAGACAAACGACGACTCAGTAGCGAGGCGACTCACCAAAGGATGCTCGTTGATGTCAAACTCGTCTAACAATTGTTTTGCGCGCTCTAGTAGGGTTTGTGTTTCTTGGTGTGATAGAAATTTAGGAACGACGAGATATCTAGTGTTTTAGATGTAGACAACTGGTAACGTGCTGAATCAGACGAGGACATACCCGTTCTTCTGGAACTGTGAAACGATTCCGGATCATGTAAACACCTCAACTGGTTGGCGCCATACCTGGCCAATCTGATCTTCTGTGAGGTAATTCGGTGCCATAACAACTTTGCAACTTCAGGAGGCGGTAATGATTCGAACGTGAGAAAGCAGCAGTGTCGGACTACGAGGTATTAATTATTGGAACACGAGAGCAATGGGCAATGCTACATAGTACACAACAAATTGCAATGAACGGACACGAACGCAAGCGACGAAGAAAGCGATGGTATATAAAACATCGGAGAATACGAGAACTGAAACTATGCCGTTACTTCACCTCATGCCTCCCCATTTATGTTTGGTTCGCTCACGTCTTGCCCGCTGGCTAACAAGGTCATGAGATGATCGATTTTAGCTTTGTGAATACGGTGATGCTCCTGCCAGCCTTTCCACGGATGGTGGGGATACTACAGAAGGGTGAGTGATCTCACTCATGCACAAAAGCGACTAGAAGCGAACACACCAGTCTTCCAAACTGCTGGAATACTTTATCTGACGTCCCTTCCGGCTTAGTCAAAAAAAATCTGGCAAGCAAAATGTCGTCATCACGGCTATAACGCATTTTCTTGTCCGGAGGATCAGGTAAGGGCTCGTCATTCTCTGAGCGGTTCAACTCATGTTTGTGCCTTCGCCAATATTTCATCCACGATGCTCGCGAATGATGGGGAGCCTATAACGCGATCAGATTGGATCCATAGTAACTTAAACGGCCTTCCATACCTTAGTTGCAACTTCTTTCCAAAAGGCTACCATGTCGAGTCTTCCCTGTGATCTGGATCGCCCGGCATCAATAAATTACGGAGGAGTCAGGAGCACCTTTACTCACTTCCTATACTCCATAAACCTCGTCAAGAAGCGCACATCTTCGCGCGTAAATGCGACTCCTTTTCCAGTCGTACTACGGTACAACGCTCTAGGAGGTGTAGGCGACCGGTTACGTGGCATGGGGGATGGTCCGAGATGCTGCCCTGCACTCATATGTATTCCATTTGAATTACCTTGTAACATCTCCTCTTCTTCATCTATGTCGTGATCCCCACCATTGTTCGGCGACTCGGAACGATCCGCATTCATAATATATCCCCCTAACCGGATTTGATGCTTATTGCAATAACGACGCCAGGAATAGAAGCTAAAAGAGAGATTAGCTATCATCACCATTTATCAACTTCAAGAACGCACGTATGATGCGGAGCCTTGATGGCAATTCTTTCACATATCTCACGCAAACTATACATTCTATGAACTTATAGCAAGATCAACAAATCAATCGTTCTTACCTCAACACCAACCCTTGTTCTTGACAATAATCAATATACTTCTTGAGGTACATCACATCTTCAGCAGTAAACAAGTTCCCACCATACGTGCTCTTGATAACACGGGTTGGCGGAGTAGGAGATCGAGCGGGAGGATTACGGTTGATAACAAGTGCAGAAGCTGGGGTGGCTGGTGATGACTAGAAGAATATCAATATCCAAACCATCTGCAAGGTCAGAACCTGCGAACCTGTCCGCGAGTACGTTTTCGACCTCTGATCTTGTCACCAGTGTCTATGGGTGGTGCTGGGGAAGGGCCTGTAACGGAACTAGTATCAGGGGGGCTGGTCGCAGTTGTCGTCGTTGCAGCCGGATCCTCCATATAAGTAGTCGGCTGTTCATAAGATGCTTGATCGTACTACCAAATAAAGGCAGACATCAGTATTGTCTAATCGCTATACCAACGAGAATTCGACCCACAGCAGCAGGGTCATAATACTGTGCTTGGTTCAGATATCCGTAGTCATATGTCGCGGGCGGTGGTGCCAACGCATGCCCGCTATGCGCAGTATGGTCGTACTCGCTCCAACCGTTGCTCTCACGAGTGGTCGGATATGCAGGTGAACGGGACATCATCTGAGGATGAGGAGGAGCAGGAGATATATGCGTTTGTTGGGGTGCAATACTGGCTGGCTCCTGCCACGTCTGGGGTGCTGCCGTAGCATGTAAGTCGCGAGGGGTGGGATGCATGGGAGGGGTGGAATGTATAGGAGGACCATAAACAGGATAGTTGAAAGCCTGAGCATGAACGAGTGACTCGACTGTCGGGATCGGGGCCATCGCCTGCTCAGGGTGGGGCTGCATAGGTTGAGGAGTACCTTGTGGCGGCGGTTGAAGCTGACGTGCAACTTGCTCATCTCGCATTCGCTTCCGGGTGTTGTGTCCAGGTGGTTGTCCTTGACTTTGGACTTGTCCCTGAGCCTGGGAAAGGCTTGACATCGGCGTTTGCATGGACTGCATTTCAACAGGTTGTGAAGGCGGCGGCAGCGAAGGTGTCAATCTGGAAGGACAGTACGTCAACCCGTCTTATATAGGAATGGTGCGACTGAGTACACCCACGTCTCGTTTCCTGTAATTTTACAACCTGCCCAATTACTGTGTACGGTTTGAAGTAGACCTGCCTTGATGCACTCGTGTACCCAGCGAGCGTCAAGCACTAGTTTACCCTTTTTTCCTGCATACTGGCGCCACAAATTCTGGCCTGAGGCCTTGTGAGGGTCCACTGTATCACATCATATCAGTATCAATGAATTGTAACGTCATATGGTGCGCACCGAGGATGTAGGGTACTCCACTGTAGCCGGGGGACACCGTGCCGCCGTGCTTCTGCAGCAGTAAATCAGTATATATGCGTGATGTAAAATKATACAGCAGACGCGTCTCGGGTCATGAGACTAGAAGGTAAGTACTGAAGGGCAGGCAGGAACTAACCACGATAAGTTGTGCAATGGCATCCTTGTCTTGAACATCCTTCTCGATGTAAATGGCAAGAGGAGTGCCGAGCATTGGATCGATGAAGAGGTCATTGTCGAAGCTGGTCTCCGACGGTTGCCGTCGGGTAGAAGCGCGAGGAGGTGCCATGGGTCTTGGCCGAGGGGAGATTATCTGCACACTAGTGGTGGTTGGAGTCCGACTGACGCTTTTCTCACGCCTCCGCCCTAGGGTCGCGCTATCAGCGTCACTAGACACTACGCTACACTGCTAGCCCACCAGTCCCCCATCTCCAGCTTCACCATCAAATGTGACAACGCCTCCATCCCACCTACCGCCCGTTTACGCCCGTCCTTTCTGTCTTCCGACGCTCTTATCGAGGAATTCCCCCCTGTTTTTTCAGCCAGTTCCTTCAGAACCCGTGTCTGCATGGCTATCAACGCAGGACCAAGTCAGAAAATGACGATACTCACAAACATCATCATATTGCCTCTAAATTTCACGAAAATATCCTCTATCATCAGTCCCGCCTGATACTCCTCCAACCTTCCACGATGCAGTTCGCCTATGACAACTGAAAATTCCAGTACAAGCTCCAGAGACTGACGGAGAATATCCCCGACTTCGCGCTGTCCAGATCTTAACAGGCACGCACTAAGGATATTGTCTAGCAGCTCAGAGTGACTTTGAGACAACGAAAACACGTCACTAAATCGCCCTGTAGTCGGAGTCAGGTGGGAAGTAAATGTTGTCGAATTTGGAGTAGTGAGTAATGACACCGACACTGATGCCGACGATGCTGCCGCGGCGGTAGCGGCCAATCGCTCGATGAAAGGGTCGAAGTTTCCCCCAATTGCGGTGTCAAAAACATACGCAGATAGGTTTGAGACAAGAGACTGCGCCACAAAACGGAAATGGAACATTAGCTTCCTGAATTTGGCCAGGGTTTGGAACAACGGTTTGTGTAACGACCGACTCATTCGGTGTACGGCTTTGGTAGCATGTGTCACTGCAAAAGTTTTCAGAAATGAATATAAACAAGTGTAGACTCCGCACCTCTCATCAGTCTAAGGATGAACGCAAACATTCTCTGATATTTGGACAAAATTTCCGGAGTAATTAGAACTTCTAGCGCGCGAGGTGGCTTGTAATCCATGTAAA
Source organism: Amanita polypyramis BW_CC (assembly GCA_001691755.2). Taxonomy (NCBI): domain Eukaryota; kingdom Fungi; phylum Basidiomycota; class Agaricomycetes; order Agaricales; family Amanitaceae; genus Amanita; species Amanita polypyramis. Next base: position 14,698 of record JNHY02000139.1, on the reverse strand, counting down.
GAAAATCCAAGGCTCTACCAAGACCGTTAGACTAGCCTTTTATTCCCAAACCCGTCAACTACCCACTCGATGGCTATAAGATGTGTTAAGTGGGCCAGCCGAAAAAATTCAAGGCAAGGTGCTTACACAAAGGGTTCATCCACTTCTTCCTAGACCCAACTGGCAAGTCACGAATAGCAAAGCCAAGTCTATACTCTGCCTCTTCGAGCACTTTTTCCCTCTCATCCACAGTATGACTTTCGCCCCCAATGGAATCCACAATAACCGTTCTCAAGAAAAAACCAAGATCAGTTCCAACAGGTGGCCAAGTCTCACGATCCAACAGCGCAGCAGCAAGTCCAACTGCCCAGGGTTGTGTGCCTGGGACAACTTTCCTGCTTGGTCGTCTACGCAATGAATGGAGAGACGTCCCGTTCTGTTTCACATCTAGTCCATATTCCTCTGTATCGGAAAAGAGTGCAGCAGATAAGCGTGACTTAAACGCTGGCGAGGTGACGAGGAGAAATGACCGCAGAAGTTCCAGGTGTGCACGAAGGTTAAGATTATTATCAGATGAGAGAAAAACCATAAGTAGAGCATCAGACAGTTTTGAAGCATGATCTACTAGTTTAGAAAAGACCAAGGATGTAAGATGGGATAACGTAGGAGTGATGAGCGGCAACCGCTCTGGAAAGCGGTCAACAAAGAGACGAAATGCAGCCACGGCATCATTTTCCGACTTCAAAACAGAGTGTCCTATGTGAGACCCAGGATCCTGATCAAATATTCGGAATTGACCAAGTTCAGGTTTGTATGGCGTTGACGATGGAAGATCTATCGGTGACGATGGCTGTGGTTCCAAGTCAGGTTCCTCTTGCCTACCATGTGTCTTGTTCCATATCATTTCAATTTCAGGTTTGGTCCAGAACCAGTGGATTGCATCATGACCTTCCGGAGAAACCAACAATGGATGCTCCGGCTGCGCTTCTTGCAACAAAATCAGAGATTTCTGTGCTGCCGGAAGAACTTCGACTAATTCTGAAGGGAAGAACGAGGGGAATTCAGTGCTGAGCTTTTCCATAGTTTCGAAAATATCATTCGTTTGCTCCTCTTCCTCGACTTCACCGGTAGCGTATTGATCGGGGCGTTCTCCAACAACATGTATACTCTTTTTAACGTATGTTACCCCATAGCCTACAGTTTGCGAAATTCTGCGCAAGTAATCCTGACACGTATTGGTAAAGATGAATGCGAATATAGATGTGATAATTCTGAGAGATTGTCGTTCCACGTGCAGGGCGAGCTCGTCATATATGAAGTTCAAGAGTGGGATAGGTGCCGATTCCAGTAGCGGATATTCCTCCGGCGGGACGTTCTCACTCTAGTATTGTTCTGAAAACACGTATCAATGTCGGGAAAGAAAAACTACTTACGCGTCCGTAGAATGATGATAGTGCAACTAATATATCTTCGTATGTAGTATATTGCATGCAGATTGCGGAGAGATGTTGACCGTGAGAGGAGGTATTTGTCGAACATTGAGATATGTCTTCACGTAAGCATGCCAAAATTGTTGATATAGAATGAGCGAAAGCATGAATAGTGGGTCCTTCATGTTCAGATCTTATATCATTCAGGATTAGTCTAAATGCGGAAATTTACGCCATTACCTCGTCCGAAGAGTAATCAAGAGGGTCTCCAAACGTCGTATCAGAGTTCCGATGGTCAGAAACCGTCGCGTGATACTATGGAGAGGCGTATATGCGATTCGACCTCTGCAAATTTATATTCTCACCTCTGACAAATCAAATCATCCTTTCCGTCAACTATAAAACAACATTGCCGCCCCTCCGCGGCTCTAAGGTAAACAATTTTTTCTTGCCGCGCATCCCAGGTATGATAAATGGAGGAAGTACCCAAAACAGTCGTTCGCAGGGCAGACAGAAATTCATACTGGTTTACATAGATTCTGTCCACATTGCTGTCAAGTGACTGTGTCTGTAACCTATTAACGTTCATCCGTATGAAGTGCACAGTAGAAATATGATCTTACTGATGTCTGGCAACCGAATACACCATGCCATCCTGCTCCGAAATGAAGGGTGTGGAAGATGGCTTATCCGGCGAAATGTCTGGACGTATTCTGTCCCAGAACAATGCCTGATTCTAATAGCCATCAAAATAGTACGGGAGTAGCTGGCGCCGCATATACTGACTTTGGACCCAAGTTTTAGTAGCGAAGCATCTTTCCATAGCTGGTATACGTCTAGCGGACGAGCTGACAAAGGGTCCGCGTAAGTAGCGGCTATGTCAGCGTGTTCCTCGGACAAAACGTTCATTATCCGAGGAGATGACAAAGGTATAAATATTTCAGTTTTGTCCAAGGTGTCCATTATCGGGTTCTGCGGTTTATCTGGAAGCGGGGAGATGGAGAAGACGGAGCCAAGGTCAGGTAGGTCATTTCTGCTCAGATGGTCTTGTACGAAGAAAGAGTCCTCCCTCAAGCCATTTGCACCGGTGAAGGGCGAACGAAAGTCCATGATGGCTGACCTGTCGGGAGTCACAAGAGGTTGTCAGACCCTAAGTAGTGCAGAAGTTCAGGGGCGCGATAATGCGTTGTTTGGCGACAAGCCTAAATAATTAATAAACCCACGAGTATTTATGTCGAAATCATATAGTTATATGCAATAGAGCAGAACAAATATACATGTTAATAATCGTAGATACAGTCTGATAGCTGAAAAAGATAGCATCTTGGCAAATAAATGATGCCTGAAAGAATCCAGTCGGACGATAAAATGAAGCACCGTCGTACATTGATATATATATATATAAAGGCATAAAATGAATCAGAACGCGAAACCTCGAAGTTAGTCGCAACATCCCGTGGACAAGACTGCACCGCAACGTCTGCATGTAGTCTTTCTATCGAGGAGACAACAGCCTATACCGATAGGGAACCAGATGATAGCTGCCAGAATACCTGAGGGGAATAGTCAATAGAGATCCAAATGCAAGTAAATTACCAAAAGCGCACCAAGAATCCCGAAAGTCGTGTGGGTGTCGTGCATCCCGGTTTGTAGACACACCATCTCGGGATGGTCGGGTGGTAGAAGGGACGCCGTCTGCTCATTTGTCCGCGGGTTAACATAGTGATATATCCTTGGTGGAGTCACCCCATAAGGTGGTTGGGAAGTCAGTGGTACTCGCTCCCCCACAACAGGGGTCTGATAATCAACAGGCGGGTGGACTATGGGATTTCAGAGGTGTATGTAGATGATGCTAAAAAGACATACCAGCTTCATGGACGTCGTATGGTGGAGGACCGTCCTCCTGTGAGTGTACAGCCAATTTCTGCGTCTGAGGAGAGTCAGGACGAGGTGACATGGGATGGCAGTAAAGGACAGACCATTTCAGTGTTTTGAGGTGTTATGATCATGCTCTAGCTAGATGTTGACTGCGCGCCACTGCGGAATCGACAAGTTCAAAGCGCAGGACGCTCTTTGACGACCAACACACATGCCAGCTCCTTCTGGACACCTCTGTGCCATCCCTGCAACGGCTGTGCGTAAGTCCTCCACGTGCGCTGACCCTGTCCCGTTATCTAATCTTATCTCCGCCACGTGGAACATCGGTCTTCAAAAATTTTAGCTATTTTCGCCTCTCTTCAACCTCCACCTGCAACAACCGACAAGAATGGACACTGCCTCGTCTTCAAACCACGCGTCTGTAATCGATGCTCGTGATATGACTTCAAAAGACTAGTTGCGCCCATTCCGACCTTCGCATCTGCGAAAGAAACACCTAACGTCTCGTCTGTTTAATCCAACCTCATAGCTATGCAGATTCATACGCGCATTTTGGTAATGATCAGAGCGCACTTGTCCCCCATGCGTAATCTCACCTCGTCTCATAGGCATCCACGAGGAGATGCTCAAAGACAGGGTTCGAACAGGAGCGTACCAAAACGCAATCATCGACAACCCTCATTTATTCCAAGGAAAAGTTGTTTTAGACGTCGGATGTGGGACAGGCATTCTCAGCATGTTTGCTGCAAAAGCTGGGGCAAAGCATGTCGTTGGAGTGCGTGTTGTCACCTGTTTCTTGCGTTGATCCAAATCTCATGAAGACAGATTGACATGTCCAACATCATTGATCTAGCCCAAAATATCATCGAAGCAAACGGTTTCAAAGATAGTAAGCCTTCCGAACCCCGTCAAATAATCCATTCTCATCCAAGATAGAAATTACGCTCGTAAAGGGTAAGCTCGAAGATGCCGACTTACCAATAAAGGAGTACGATATCATCATTTCCGAATGGATGGGCTACTTCCTTCTATACGAGTCCATGCTCGACACTGTCTTGCTAGCGCGGGATAAGTATCTCAAGCCAGGTGGTCGTATATTCCCAGATAATGCTAGGCTATACCTTGCTGCTATCGAGGATCATGATTACAAGCAAGAAAAGATTGGCTGTAAGAGCTCCACCGTCTCTTGATTATTCAATTCCCGTGACTCTGCTAGTCTGGGACAACGTATATGATTTCGACTATTCTTGCATCAAAGACATTGCTATACGAGAACCTCTCGTTGACACCGTCGAGCAAAATTCTGTCGTCACTGATCCACGCATGATCAAAGTACGTACCAGGCGCGCATTCCTATACTGCCAAACCCACCCCACCCCCCCTTTTAGCACATCGATCTCCTCACGGCCAAGAAAGAAGATCTAACATTCACGACCCCGTTCTCGTTGACAGTAAGACGGGACGACCGTACGTTGACGTCCTCCCTCGTTTGAATCCAAAATTAATACATCCGTCCAGACATCCACGCTTTCATAGCCTGGTTCGATATCCTCTTCGCCTGCACGCTGTCCGGAACAAGATTTTCCACCGGTCCTCACGCGAAATACACCCACTGGAAGTATGTCTTCTTTTCCTCGCCTCCTCATCTCCTTGAATTACCCACACTTCCTATTCAGACAAACTGTATTCTACACCCCATCCACTATCCCCGTCCGGGATGGCGACGTCATCGATGGTACCCTCTCATGCGCACCTAACCAGCGCAACAACCGCGACTTGGATATCTCCATCACCTATACCACACCAGACAGGAACACGACCAAGATGGATTATAAGATGTGCGTTATCTTTCCTTCCGCCCTCCCATCCCAGCTTTGGTCTATCATGAGGAATGAGCGCTGACCAGTTGTCAGGTCTTGATTGCACATATCTGCCCCATACTTGTTTTGATCGTGATTTTGATGCATGCACTGCGACCCAACTGCCATCGTTCCTTCCTAAACGTTCATGCCTCCGATTCATCGTGGATATATATACCGCCAACTGATTTGACCGTCATGCAACGAACGCTATTTATACCTACTCGGGGACATTTGCTTGGTACTTGCCGCACGACTCCTATACCTACGTATCATTATCCAATATACAGGTACTAGATGATTGTATACATATATCTGTTAGTTGTGCGCGCTCCCTTATCTGGTCGTAGCGCTAATCCGATCTGTTTTTTGAGCGAGATGGCAACAGTGGGATTCCACTTTATAATCAATTGTGGGTTGCCTCCATTTGCCTAAAATACACAACCACATACAGTCCTTCTATTTACCTCCCATCATGGGATCTGTATCTAACCTAGATGCGTAAAATGGGTACCGCCTACTTTAAGTTGCAGGGAGAAAATTATTAATAAAACATACAAATAACGATAATTGTCTCGCGAGGGGGGAATTAGTATGTATTAAACCAAAATTCGTCCGCTGCAATAGGTAGCAGCGACATCGCTTCCTTGTTTGTTTGCATCGTTCGTTGTCGATGCCCAAGGACAAAGAAGCCCCATATCGACAGCCAGATCAACATTCCACAGAACAGGATCATGCGCATTTCTTCCCCTGCGGATGATCTTTCAAACAACAGAGATAACAGGCCACGAATTCCTCGCTTCCTGCGAGAGGGAGAGCTTAGTGGTCGAAGATCCTGGACGTACTTTTTCGTGCTAGAGGATACCCCCAAGCCCCATGGCCAAACTAGTCGGCAGTTCTCCCGTACTGAGAGGCTCAATGGCAGACCATGATTGTCGCATGCAAGTGTAAACGACCCCGTTGCTCGTGCACGAAAGGGTATTGGAAAATAGGGTATTGAAAGGGGAATAGGGAGTGGGTATGTCGGTGGTATAAAAGTAAGGGAAAACTTTTTCAAACGGGGATTGCACTTTGCGATACGAGTGGCCCCAGCAGACATCGTCTCGTCTCCAGGGTATTTGACTATTGTTAGATGCACGATACGTAGCCTCGGGAAACCCTGGATAATTTTGGCAAACGTATCCTGCCGATAAGGGCACATTAACTGCCAGTACCTAAGAGCGAGATACGAAAGGACATACTAGTTGGAAAGATGGCTTGTGAGCACACGTCAATGTTAAATGTCGTAGATGGGGGCATGATTGGATAAGGGATCGGAGAAGGCTACCGCTGTCATACATGGAATGTAAAGAAAAAGAGATATTGAGCTCGGTCAACGAGGTCAGTTCCCGAAGCAGGTTGGCAACCGCGGGTGCAGATACCTCGCGCGTCTCAACAGGCTCGCGGAACGTAACCGACTTGAGCGCTGGATATAGATGAGGGATTGCCTGAAGTTGTTGGTGTGTTCCCGAAAAGGAAGTCAACTGAAAGTGATCAGGGTTGATCGATGCAAGGTGGTTCGGCAGAACAGTGTGTTTTGAGACGCCAAGTACCCGGAGATTCTTGTGTGATTCCAGAAACGATATGAATGAGCATTTTTCGCCAGGATTCAAGGGTCCTGACGTCCAATCCACAGAGATATCGCCCAAGATGAGCTTCTGGAGCTTCGGCCAACGTCCATTGACAAGGTAATGGTTGTGTACGGGGACCGATGACGTGCCCTCGATAATTAATTCTTCGAGATTAGGACAGCTGTCTATAAGCATGGACCATAGCTTCTGTATGATTGGCTCGTCATCTAGGCGAGGGAAGTTAAACGTTAGTCCGCAAATAACTTCATAACGCTCACCTTCGATGTACAAGTTGGGATGGTCGTCGTAAAACGCATTTCTAAAGTGTAAGAAAAACCCAGAGAGATTCACGAAATCGAACAACTGGAAACGTTTTAATGCGTAAAGCAGACTCGGAGGACAACAATATGTCAGACTTACGTGGCTGTTGAGTGCCGGAAGGCGTGCTCCGATGCTCGTTCCGATGAACCGTAACTGAGGGCAACTTGTACGGTCTCTTAGCTGAGCCCGGTCCGAAGCTTCCAAGATGACTCACCCAATCCGCAGGGCAAACCACATGTCCTCATTCAACGGCATCTCATCTGCGTCCCAAACGAACTTCGTCAATGCGTCCAGTTTTTTAGATGCCGCGAGCGTTCTAATAGCGGCTGATATCCGTACGTTCTCCAATGGAAATAGCTTGCACCTCCATTTTGTATGCGGCAAGACGTAGAGCTCCCTGACATGGCGGGAGATGTCAGGCCGCCGGGACAGCAGACCAAGGGTGGATATACATTGGTCAACGGTACCAAGCGAGACTGATTCATACAATGCGGGGGAAAGATTGGAAAAGATATAATTGGACTAGATATGAAAGGGTTCAATGGCCAGGTGTGATAGGCAATGTGTGAGAACTTGCCGTTAGGCACAGGTTCAAGAGATCGTGGCGTGAGTCGAGCCAACGGGCAATCTCGAGCAGCAAATCTGCGGGTGCGGTTGCGAGCGGCGAGGAGCAGAGGGATGGCGGGTGGGCAGGGGAGGGCAGAGACGAGAAGAGGGACATGGCGAGGACGAGAAGATATGATCATGGTACGTTTATACTCTCGTTCCACGCTATTTTTGCCGCACAGCTTCACGCCAGACAAGCTCGCGACCCACAAGCGATGCCACTCTGCCACCGCCCAATCGACACTCTGGCTAGATTTTGTCTTTTCATTTATCATAAGTATGCTTACATTTCCCCGACGAGCCATTCATTCAATTGCTTTAACTTCACAGTGATTCCCAGGAAATTTGATGCCAACACTTATCCAATGGTGGTATGTATAGATAAACACTCCTAATCAGAATAAAATTGTCATAAGATCTGCTTCTTCCACCCGAACGACAGCTCATCGGTCACATAGATTTTTTTTTTTTACCCGAACATGCCCGTAAGGCAACGCCCAGAATTTGCTTGAAGCAGGGATATTCGTGGACAATGAACACCAACAGAACCACTTTATTTGTGCATCCACTTCGAGAGCACGTCTCCAGGCCCTTCCAACTGCATGGCAGAAAAAAAAAAACCAGACTCTTTCCTTTCCTCGTGGGTGTGGGCGATAGCGACACAATCGGATTAATGACTTGCGTCATGCAGGCCCTAAATAATGCCAGATATATCTAAGGACTATCCATCAGAATGTCTTCACGTCATAGTTATGAAGGTGCAAGTCACTAATGACATGATGGCGGGCATTTTGCCTCAACCATCGGAGACCGTCATGGAAATTAAAGAGGTGGGTGTTGCCAGCGCAGTGGATTGAAGACAAACAAGCCATCCCCAAGGTGTCGGCTAAAAACAAATTCGCCGTGGTGAGTCTCCAGTTACCCTTGACTGTTGCATCCTCATTACTTACCCACCAGCACGCACCACGGCACTAACCATTGATCGGGAACAACGCCCACCGGTAGTTCACCTCACCTTGTTAGTACCTCTCGGTGGATGATGGATGGGCCATTGGGGACTCCCCTCAGGCCACGCATATTTGCTAAGCCATAAGCTTTGTTAACCGACTGTCGTATTCCCTTATTCGGAAGTTACTTTCACCATGTCAAAGTAAACCAACTTTATATATGCTGGGGCAACGGCTTTCGTATACTAGTTGTCAATGCGCACGACGTCTGGTGGATACAAGATATTTCCCCGTGTACCCTTCCATCTCAGTTGCTGTTGCACCTCAACAGAGCTCCACTACGCGATGTATCAGGGGCTTTCTCAAGTAATGCACATCATGTTTTATCCACCCTCTCGGGAGATCGGGTTGCAGGGCATGAGGGATGAATTGAAAGGCATCGCCTCCATAAGCTTGGTAATTTGTTCGGCAACCCTATCTGCTTGCTTTCAATTTATGTGCGCAACGAGTAACAACAGTTATCTAGACATAATGTGAAAAGGTTCTGGAACCAGCAAACATGTTCTATTGTCCAAACAGAAAGCGTTCTCGACTTAACATATGAAGGCTTCGTCATCCTTCACAATATGGACAAACTTCATCATGTCTTTTGAGCGTGCACTTAATCGTAGCCTAAAGGGCTTGGGATGTCTGTCGAGGAGGGAAAGTGAGCAATAACGAACGACGCAAGATGAGGGTGCATACACAGTGAGGCCACTGATGTTGTCCCGATCGAGCTCAACCTTTCCACCCCTTTCGTCGACCGCCGCAGAAATCTCGTATAACGTTAGCGTATACGCCATCGCAAGCCATACAGAATGCAAGGCAAGATGGCGGCCGGGGCAGATTCTAGGAGGACAATTAGTACGACACTTAGCTTAACAGAAAGCCCACGTGCCTTCTGCCGTATCCGAACGCGCCTGCCACGGTAGGATCTAGCTGCCGCTGCTTCTCTTCTTGAGTCAAGAATCGCTCGGGAAGGAAAATTTCTGGGTCAGGATACAGCTCTTCATCGCGCGAGATAGCCCTAGAACGTTCAAGTCCCGCTGTGAAACAATCTGACGGAGCGGATTACCAATAATTCCCAACGACCCTTGCACCTGGATGAGAACCAATATCGGACATCGGCTGAAGCTCTCCGAGATTTCGTTGACGTACCTTTTGGAATGAAATAACCTTCATAAATGTCGTCCTCTGTTGTCGCATGCGGAACACCTAAGAAACGGTAAGCCGAGCCAGAAATTAGTAACACGCGCATACCCAAGGGAGCTGTGGGATTCCATCTCAATGTTTCCAGCAGGACCGCTTCAAGATAGGGTAGAGATATCCGATCGTGGAAATCGGGTAGACGGTTTGTCCCAATAATGGAGTCTAGCTCTTCGCGAGCGCGTTTTTGAACCCCCGGAAACATGGCCATTGCTAAGAACCATGATTCAAGGAAGGATACTGTCTGGGTGATGCATCCAGTCAGGTCCCGGTGTGCTGCAACTTGAAGGTTAATGCCTTACAGTATCGAACCCAGCTGAAGTAAAGAGTTCGGTATTGTTGCCGTGCAAGAGGAGTTTCATACCCACCTGCATATGCCAGTCCTGCACAATTCTTGACAACTTCTTCTGAAGTCGTATCGTGCGTTTTTTCGATATAGTTAAAGACCATACATGACCTGGTATCGCCGCTGAGCTGTCGGGATATGGTTATGGTTACTGAAGGAATATAGTTGATTATATGCAACCGTACAGCGGCAGCTTTCGCAGACTGGAATGGACTTTCTCTCAAGCGAGACGCGTGCTTCGCCCATTCATTAGCTTGTCGTTTGAACCGAGCTCCAGGGAACCAAGCTACATAACAGACAGTCAGTTTAAGAACAGCCTGACAAAGTTACACCTACACGGAATATATTTCAGAACGGGAATGTACTCTACCAAGTACGAACCTGCATGGACGACCTGTAATAAAGGTGCCCCCGCCGCCTGCGCTAAGCGAACGTATTCATCATTCCTTGAAGTAACGTCATAGCCATACGTAATGCGCAGGACAATGCCTCCGGAAAAACTGCAAGATCCACAGTTGAGAAGAAACGGCACAAGTGATGAACCTTACTGTTTAATATGGCCTACAAAGTCTTCCGGCGACGCAGCGAGGTTAATTGCCAAATCGATGGCGGCACGTCTTATAACAGGGTAATATTCTTGAACAACTTGTGGCTGGAAAGACTGGTGGAATACGCGTCTATGCTGTCTGTCATAATTAACATATGAGGCGATAATAGGACATAGCCACGGCATGGATCTCACCTCCATCTATCCGAGTACGTCATATGAAGAAAATCCCAATCCCACCCCATCAACTCATCTGCCATAACCTCCCAAAAATGCTCTCAGTCACACAAGCGAAAAATAAAGAGGAAAAAAATAATACCCACCATACGCGGGCGACCAGAGTAGATCGCAGACCGTTTTTCAAACAGATCGTTCACCGCTTTGAACGAGCTCAGAACAACGAGGGACTGGCCGTACGTCTTGAGATAGACGACATCCCCGTATTTCTTAGCCCAGTCGGTGTAAGTCAGCCAGGCATAGTCGTGAGGGACGTTGCGAATAAATCCGAGGAAAGGTAGTCCTTTGGGACCCGGAGGGAACGATATACCTCGCGGCAGACGAGTCCGCCATGCGCGATAAACGAGAAACAAGAGACAGGCAAGAAGGGCGAGAGGCATGAAAGCCATCAAGGGGAGGGTGTTTGGGCCATTGGAATTACCTCTTTTTTACTCGCACAAGTGGCAGAGTTGGGCTAGAAGCCTTTCTCAGGCCAAATAGTTTATGCCTCGGCTTTACTAGAAGCAGACGGGTCACTGCATCCCCATGAGTGTACATACTGTGTTAAAGCAGGTAAGACGGGACGCCATGTCGCCGGTGCGGGAAGCCGATCCCTTAAGGTTGGTAAATGGGGGAAACAAGCCGTGATAACAGATATTATTGCCAGTTCGCTCTTGCTATTCTATGAATGCCGAACGCTTCGATGTGCTTCTCATGAAAGAAGATTTTATCACGTCAATAGTATAATTACATGAAGAAACTGTTCAATTCGACTACCTTGGTGTCATTGCAGACACCGGCCCTCAAAGTGATGAGTGGAACCAAGTCGGGTCCACTCCATCCGCAGCAGCGAGATACGGCATCAAGTCACTCGTTAAGAACTCGCTTGGCCACTGCTTCCTGATTTGGTCCTTTAGATAGGTTGTAGCAATCCTGACGTGTTCATCCTTGACACCAGGTGCAAGCTTCTTGACAGTGGGTGAGACGTCGTCAATCTGTTCGTCAATGAACTCTGGGGTGATAGGTCGGCCAGTATCAAGGCGCGACCCGAAATGTACCCATTGCCAAAGCTGGACACGAGTGATTTCGGCCGTTGCCGCATCTTCCATCAGGTAATTGAAAGGAATACAACCGTTTCCACCTATCCAGGCCGACATATAAGCGAGTGAGCAGCTAATGTTGTCCCGGACCCCTGTGAGTGTAATCTTGCCCGGCACCTTCGAGTCAAGGAGGTCAGCAGCGGTAACTCTGACTTCTTCGCGAAGGACATGGTACTTGTGAAGGTTTTAGAATACCACTCGTTTAAAGGGAGGAATGAAATACCTGATTTGGGCCCAGCATATGATCGTCGAAAATCTTACGAGCAATGGTGTTTATAAGGGGGTGGGCGATCCATGTGCCGTCGTGACCAGCAGTCACTTCGCGCAGTTTATCCTCACGGACCTTACCCATTGCAACGTCATTTGCCTTAGGATCATCCCTAATAGGAATCTGTGCGGACATTCCACCCATGGCTGCAACCTTGCGTCTAGAGCAAAATCAGACATCTACCAATAGCACAAGCAAACCGTGTACCTGTGGCAGGTCTGGATCAAGAGTCTGACGTAGGCGCTCATGAAAGGTACTGTCATTGTAACATCTTTACGATCAGGAAGAACTGCACTTCCGTCGGCTCGACGCTTCTTAATGAAGCTAAAGATGTAGTCCCATCTAGGGGCAACCTCCTATTAGTGGCTTGCTCAAGGTACAGTGTAAAAATTTCTCACCGGCCACAGTTCAGACCCGAAGAATGGTTCCTCAATTCAAACAAGATTTCTTCCATCTGGAATGCTGCTGGAAGGGTCTCAATGAGAACAGTTGCGCGAATCGTGTTCACCGGTAACCCAATGTAGGACTGCGAGAACAAAAATACGTCGTTCCACAAACGAGCTTCGAGGTAGTGCTCCATCTTGGGGAGGTAAAAGTAAGGGCCGAAGCCACGTTTTACGAGTTCTTTTGCGTTGTGATAGAAGAAAATTGCAAAATCGAAAAGAGATGCGGAGACAGGGGTGTTGTCGATGGTGACACGAGGCTCATCGAGGTGCCATCCTCTCGGACTAGGAGATAAACGCGGAGTCAGATGAGACTCAAGCGGTTAATATACTAATTCACATACCGAACAAGTAAAACTGCAGGTTTATCAGCTAGTTTATACTTCTTGCCCCCTGTTTCGAAATCAATCTGACGTCTTATGGCGTCTCGCAGGTTCACTTGTCCATTAAGCATATTTGCAAATGTGGGGGAGCTAGAGTCTATGAATAGCACACTATGAATCAGTTATAACATTATCCAAGATACCATAGTGCGTACCCTCGAAATCAGCCATAAAAGTCTTTGCACCACTATTGAGCGCGTTGATGACCATTTTCCTGTCAGTTGGACCTGTGATCTCCACGCGCCTATCCTCTAATCCGGGGGCGGGCGGGGCACAAAGCCACGAAGGGTCGGCCCGAATATGACTGGTTTCGGGAGGGAAAGCCAACGGCACTCCTGCATCGAACCTCCTCTGAGCCTCCTCTCGGGCGTTGAGCAGAGACTGGCGAGTGGTCTGGAATGTCCTGTGCAGTGACGCCAAGAATTGCAAAGCACCCTCGGTGAATAGTTCAACCTGTGCTTTGGGCGCAGCATTGGAGTGAATTTTAAAACCTTGGACCATGGCGGATGAATGTTAACGTTGGAGCGGACATGTCGAGGTTTTTGTATGTTTGCGGCTCTCCGCAGGTCCTCCGAAACGGTCGACGTCACAATTACCGTGATTGTCTTGACAAGTTCCCACGTGATTACAATCCCCACCCGGCAATAAGTTCTTTGTCGGTCGATTAGCGGTAGGTGAAGCGCGAGGTTCGGTAAATATCGCGATTCGCGTTGTCTGTTAGTCTTTTCCAAAAGTTATTCATTTTCTTTGGTTTGGGGGGTGAGCTGCGGCCGTACGCGCTTACGTGGCATTTCAATTTGGGGAATGTCCAAAACGGGAAAGGCGCGTGAAAGCGGAAAGGCCCAAACGTCTCAGAAGTTGGAGGGTAAGCGCAGCAGCTTGCTAGACTAAAGACTTGGGAAGGACTGTGGTTATACAGTTGAAGCTATCTTAACTCATACCTTTCGGAGCCATAAACTATGGGTTATAGGAGAGTATGGATTACCACCAGAATGTCAGTCCAATATTAGTTATTCTAAGAGAGGTATTTAAGTAAAACATTTCCCAAAGCTTAAAGTAGGTAAAAATTGTTTACAACTAAAAAAATCAGTAAGATGGGAAGTAACCATAGAATGGGACTCTACTAAATGCATTTGACAACCAGGAGTGGATGTAATCAGCAGCAGAAACTTTGGGTCTAAGTGAGGAAGCAGATATTTTGTGTTTGGGCTTTGTTTCTTTTTTGATTTTGGGCATACATACAGTGACTCACAAAACCATCCAGATGTTTGATGAAATTGGAAAGGGTGGTTCATAGCTGCCACTGAACTCAGCCAGAAGTCATGTGACCATGGGAATTTGTGCTTGCATTCAATAAGGTCATATGAAAATATGTTGAAAATCAACTTTGGCATCTTTTCATCTCCTCACTACTTCATAAAGAAGCTCTATGCTAAAACTTGTCTTCCTGTCATTTCTCTACTCCATGGCATCTACATATTTGACATTCCTCTATCTCAGAGACTCACTCCCAGCTGCCT
>JNHY02000138.1:0-35494 GCA_001691755.2 Amanita polypyramis BW_CC | reverse complement strand
TCCCCTGTCACCATGTGGATCATTGTAAGCCTAACAAACCTTTCATATATTAAGATATATAGTGCATGCACAATATTCAACATCTTTTTGTGTAATTGGATGTTTTTATTTTTATTTTTAATCAGAACGCAATGTGTAATTGGATGTTGACTCCCATATATCATCTATTTATTGCCCTTTGATTGCCCCCCTTTCCGCCATCCAGAAGTACTCCCTTGCCATTGCATTCCTTTCGGCCCTCGCCGTGCTGACATCCCCTTCGACCTCCTCCACTCTTCATGTCTTGAATTGCGAGGTCCATGAGTTGATATACGACCAGATTTCTGACCATTTGTGGGCAATGAATCTGATGGAGATGGGATGAACGACGGAGAACAGAAAAGTACCACATTGACACCCAACCTGTCTGCTTTTCGTCCCTTTGGGTGTCATCAGCTAAGAGAAGAATGTCAATGGTCCTGCTCGTCGTTTTAATCGTATGTGGAATGAGGGGAGGCAACAAAGTGGTCGTTAATGAAAATTTGGGCGACAAATTTTCATATATGAATGCATGATCTCGGACGTGATATCGCTGCATTCTAAAAGACCGAAAACAGGGGAGCAAAACAAACCTGCTCTAGCGTCATCGTCCATCCCAGACTCCTCAACAGCCACATCGTCTTTCCCCTCTTCTGGTGCGCTAGTCTGCGTGAGTTTGGCATTCAGTCTACGCAGACGAGCTGCCTCGGTGACTGCATAGACCCCCGATTCTCGCTTCTTTGCCCTGTAGGCGCGTTTTACTTTCGACCTTGTTGATTTTGCCATGATAGTTGTGAACAAGTGAGTTGAGTCACTATCGCGCGGCACGTGCAACCAAACCAAGCCGGCGGCTGTATCTCTTATTTTCCCGAGATGCTTTCAGGAAGTAGTAGTTACTGTCAAAATAGTACACATTGGATCTACGTGCTAGGTGCTTTCATGACGTTTCAAGAGTTTAAGTAACATGAAATGACCGGGGGAGGTTTGTGTTCACGTATTGTCAAATCGATCGTCTAGAAAACCGTGCTACGACTCTAAAGGTGCCTCCCTGTGGAGAAAAGATGTACCGTGTTAGTCTCAATGGAATGAATGGAACAAAGAGAACTTATGATGTATAACACATTATTGCATCTAGATATAAATGAGCCACTGAAATTGTACAAAAATGCACGACGGCGAACCTGATAAATACTTCGCCTAGTGCACCGTTGGACTGGCCATCCTGAAATTCTTCGGTATTGGCCAACTGAACCAGTCTCAGTGCCAAACAGATCAAACGACAGCATTGCAAATCACCTGGAGATTCATGTACCCATCCGTACTAACTAAGAATCCCTTATATTCGAGTCCCCACTTGAGGCGGATAAAAACCGGCTTTCCGGTAAGCTCTTGGAGGAATGGTTTTGGATTGACTGGATTGACCTAGTGGGCGTAACCATGGGTCTCAGCCTACGAGCAGGATGGACATACCGCAGCCATGACAGTTTGTTGCACGTGCGGACTTCGAAAAAAAGTCCATTAAATGCGTGCAATATAATTATAAACTCTTCCTCCCTCTCTCTCTTCCATCGCTTAATGCACCATGTCTGACCGTGAAGGACACTCGGGCGCACCTCCCACAGATGACGATCTCTCTCTCCCAAAGGCAACAGTCGCGAAAATGATCGCAGGCGGGTGTACATCCATTAATTACGTTTTAGTATGGTGGTAATAATGCCAATATTTAGAGCTGTTACCAAACGACATTGTATGCACCAAAGAAACACGCGATTTGGTGATAGAATGTTGTGTAGGTGAACATAGTCAGACCATCGACTTTGGACGATTATGTTGAAATCGGTTACCAGAATTTATACACTTAATATCATCTGAGGCGAATGAAATATGCGAACAAGAGTCGAAGAAAACCATAGCGCCAGAACACATCATCGGAGCCCTGAAGGTTCGTTCCAGCATCACGTCCCTTGAGCATCATGTACCCAATGCCACAGCGCCTTGGTTTTGACTCATTTACGGCAGACGTTGAGGACGTATTGAAGGATCACAAACAACAGCAGAAGGTGTGCACCATCAACTTTGAATATTTCAACAGATTAAGCGCGCACAGGATCGGGAAAAGAAGGTATCCAAGCTGGAGCAGTCAGGAATGACGGAAGAGGAGTTGCTGGAAGCTCAGCAAAAATTGTTTGCGCAGAGTCGTGCTATTTTCGAATCGACGCAGCAGCAACGGTAGCATAATGCAAACGGACTTGTCTACGACCAGCCATTTCGTAATCTGTATTAATACTCAAGTACTCAGAGTCACATCCGCCTTCGCAGTAACTCCAGCCGCCTTTGTGGTGAATCATTATTCCAGATATTTCCCGATGATAGCAGAGGCAGGCCTTCCTGCTCAATCACAAACGATGCTGATACGGAAGCGTATAGAGTTGCTGGACGCAGAATGAGCTTTTAAGATGCGCTTATATTTAGTGGGAAGCGAATCACCTTCGACAACATTTCCGGTCAAGAGCAGACCTGCTGCGAGACCGCCGAGGAAACTATTCCCAGCCCCTGTACCACAATTATAGTGGCAACTGTTTTTACCCAATCACAGCACTCATTCAAACATCCTTACCTGTAACATCCACGACTCGACTGCCATCCTGAGGAGTCCAGAATCCATCGATCCATCGCCCGTCTACCTCCCGGCTTTTGGCGTAGGCGCCCATAGCACCACTTCTAATAATCACCCATCCGGAACCTCCGCCTATGTTATACGTCAGTAATCTATCTGCCGCGGCCTCAATAGTTTGTTTCAATGGAGGAAGCGGAATGGACAACAATGACAGGGCCTCTTCGGCGTTAGGACTGATCAGGATTGTTAAGGTCTGTGCTTCCATTATCCTCTGTGCTCACCTGAGGATTGATATATCCGGAAGGACGCGGATCAATGCTGGTAGTTGGCTGGGAATACAGCTATCCTTTTTTCATGGATATTAGGTTAGCTGGCGAACCGGGAGCGGCAAAAACAAACGGGTATTGGCTCATAAATTGTTAAAGGGCTCCAACGACCGATCTCATGGATCTCAGATATGATGGTCGAGGCGCGGGTTGGGGAACAGATGAAATGCAATGCCTTGGGCCGTGCCAGCCTTGTTTGAAGAAGGTCACGAGGCGTTATACGGATTTTAGGTGTCAGATATTGGAATCTGGAGGCTGGCGACTCAGTAAAGCGCGCAGGTGGCGACCACAAGCAGGACACACTGACCCTCTACGCTCGCCATAGTATGAATTAAGTGCGCGCGTCGTTAGGGTGTCATCCCGAGTTCTAAACAGCCACATCTGTTCTCCGTATTGCATAAGTGCAGAGTGGATATTTGGCGGGAAGTCACGTCCTCTGTCGACCACCATGCCCAAATTGTCTGGGGTGAGCCTAGAGGCGATTAATACAATCAAATCCCCATTGTTAGTATTGTAGTGAACCATATACGAGCGCCGATTGCCGCATATGTACCCCCGCCACCAATCTAAGAAAGATAAGTAAGATACCAGTGGTCGATGTAAGCGCGAGCCACTTTCCTGCGGATCGAGCTTCTTCTCAGTAATGTTACCCTCTTCATCCATAAACAAGAACTCGTCTATTATAAACATTCCCAGAGTTACGAAGATCGACGAAACATCCCTGGTGTTAGCCATTTGAAATAGTATGAAGAAAAAGGCGTGCGACTTGCCATGCTCGTTCTTTATTTATTCCAAATGAATTCAGTCCTCATGTTAAACTTTTCACCATCTGAAATGAAAGTGTGGATGATAGTCTACAATTCAAATACATTTTCTGAGGAGGTGGGTGCATTGCTACAACTAATAGGCACAATCCTTCATTTGGCAGCTGTACCAACGTACCCTCCTCGCGCTTGATTACGATAGTGTAAATAGGATCAAGAAGTTTTACCGAAGAGAGGACGCTTGTAGTAAGTGCTATTCGCACCATTCTCCCCACTACAGTGTATTAAAACGTAGGGGGAAGGATGTTTAATCGGTCGCTTCCTCAGAAACATGGTGTTGCATAAACGAGGCGTTGATCCTCATACGGCAAACTTTGCGACAACCGAAGCAGGGAAACCATACATAGTGAGCCTTCTCATACTGTGATCAGCTTCACTAATGAGCCACATTTTGCGGAAGGCACATCCGACGCTTCAACCACTACTTGCTTACAACGTGGCCCACGACAACGCCCTTGTAGTCATCTCATTTTCGCCCAACGCGCATAATCCGCCGGCATATTCGCTTGGGATTGATGTGATGAAAGTTCATCTTCCTAGGCGTGACACATTCGCCACGTTCATCGAGGCGATGACTGAAGTGGTCAGAGGGACTTTCTATTAACTGATGACGGATTACATTAAAATGTGTACAGCTGACTCCCCTGGAGCGTCGCCGGGTGGCCGGTGGAAGGTCGGACAGTGAGAACTTGCGACGCTTTTTTTGGACGTGGACGATGAAAGAGGCTTATACCAAGGCTGTGGGATTAGGGCTGGGTTTTAATTTCCGTCGAGTCGAGTATGATGCGGAGGCAAGCACCCTGAGAATAGATGGGAAAAGGGCTCTAGGATGGCAATTCAACAAGTTCACGGTTCAAGTCTGCGAGGACATTTATCTGGGCGTCGTAGCCCAGTATGTAGGCGGGGATGAACTTACGATTGTCGAGGAATCTACAGAGCTTCCCAATTACATAGAGGTATATGACGCTGTTTCCTTCATAGAGCACGCATTGCAACAACTTGGTCATTGACAAAGATACACTACCATGACCGTTGCCGCTAAGGAGAATAGTGTCTTAATTATACAATATCTTCAATTGCAGCGATACTTCCGCCCGTCAGCCAATCACCGTAATAAACGCAATCCCGGGAGTTGACTGGACCGCCGTCCTTGCAGAAGTCAAATGAAGGGCAAAGGCAGCATGGTGCCTCTGTCCAACCCACTGGTATATATTCTTGCTTTACCGCCCGATAAACAAAGTTCGTCCCGCTGTCGGATTCGTCGAAGAGTAGCGGTTGGACAGGAGAAGGAGAACGCTTTATAGATTTACTTCTTTTCCGGTTCTTTTCGGAATCCGCGTCGTCATCTGAGGCTGAATCATAGTCTGAGGATGAATTGCGCTTTCGTTTTGACTTTTTTCTCGCCGATTCTTTGTGCCTTGGATCTTCATCATCAGACAACGGGTCATCGGCAAACAGGGCCTTGGACCTCTTTCTCCGTTTGTGCTTTTCTATATCCGAGTCGGATGATTCACTGTCCGAGGCCACCCTTGACCGCTTTCGTCTTAGCTTCCTGGACACGTCGTCTTCATCGGATTCTGACTTTTCGCTTACACTTTCACGCTTCTTGCGTTTCCTTTTGCTTGACCGTGTATCATCCTCGTGATGTTTTCTCTTTTTATTGTGATGCCGTTCATCTGTATCCTCGTCATCACCATCCGCTATAGCATTGGCGTCCCAAAGCGCTCGCCCCACGGCTGGTAGCTGAAAAGTATTTAGATGACGCTATTAACGTAATTTGCTTCACTGAACCTTCTCTATTTCCCCGTCCAACACGAGTACGTTTAATAACGCTTCTATATCTTGCACTGTCAAGTCAACCTGGGTAATGTTTGCCTTTTTTATGAACCTGAGGATATCTTTTGCATTGGGGTATTTAGGGGTATTAGAAATGGGATAAATCGCCCCATCTTTACTGTGCTGGCGCTTTCGAAAACTCTGGAAATTTTATTAGCTACTTTACCAGTAAGGGGACCAAGACCAACCATTTCTCGTATTATTTTAAGGCAAGCCTCGCTCAGATGGTGGATGAGTCCGGTATCCAATTCTCCGTCAATATACCACGCTCCGCCTGTTAATTCTGCAGAGGGCTCCAATCCCTCTAGCATATAGATCTTCTTGTTCTATGTCGAAAGTAGGATCAGCCAATAGTCACGATGGAGGGTTGGATCGACTCGTACATTCACGGCTGGAACGCGTTTGATCAGTTTTTTCTGCACCAAAGATTTCAAACACCTATCGACCACATTTTGATGGAGATTGGTTTTTGCCTTTAGAGTTTTAGTCCATATCCCTGGTAAAGGTGATGCTGTGTTAACCAACGTAGGACATGTGATAAGACCTCAACATGCCTTCAGCCCTTGCACTAGTAATGTGGTCCAGGACCAGCTTCTCATCATTTGTCAAGTCCTTGGTTCTGTGTGGGGCTGAGCTCGAAGAAAAGTAAGGATATTCATTTGGACATACATGGCAATTTCACTTTTTGTCACTGCCCTGAAAGCAACGAGTTTGCCTTTCTCATTATGCAGGGGTTTAAAAAGACCGACAGAAAGCAGCCAATTGAATGCTTCGACGCGAGCCTTTTTATCTGACACTAGTGTTTGTGCATGGTCAAGGGTGAGGATCTGGCATAGCATAGTGTGAGGACCTGGTGAAGTTCAAGGATATGTCGCGCACGTTTTTAGGGTCTGCAATCGCAGCTTTGTGAAGATGGCTTTCGATTTCATTGGGTGGCCGTCTTGAATTCTTGTCCATTATCTGTTCATTGTCACATCTGTGACACGACGCATCTATTACCGGGGTCTACTCTATAAAAATGCTACGGCAGTTCGTTTTACTCGTCCTCGGTGATACACTACAGGGTAACAGCAACGTGGGAGACATAATACATTGGTGGTTTCCAGTCCATACCCCATATTGTACTTTGGTATCTGTGCCCAGGCTCATACAAGTACATAGCATCGATATCTTACAAATTAGTACACCATAAAGTCATCCGAAAAGAGGTCAGGTGGTTGTAATTCTCCGAAACTTGGTGAGGGAGAAAACATTTTCGCTTTCCAGGAGCAGCCGCAGTTGTTGGGACCCCTTTGTCTTTGCTCAAAATGGACCCCCCAAAGCTCGAAGGACTCAAGCGATGGGAAGAAGCTCAAGGTTTTGGCCACATCTTCGCAAAATTCCTGTGGAAAGAGGGGTATTTAGGACCATAGACAGATCCAAGTATATAGTAATACCTACATCGCTTGGTGGCTCGATGCTGTTGGACGTGGTTGTAAAGCGTACGTACTGTAGGCAAGGCATAGCCTGGCTGAGAGACAGAAGGGAAGGGATCGAGAGCGAATCTATGTTCGCTTCGAATAGGACCACAGGTACGGCGGATTCTGCGAGTTTTGCGGTGACGCTCTCAAGAATGTTGCCGGAGCTGAGGCGAATGGTATCGACTGAGTGACTCGGGATCGGGATTTCTGCGACACGGACGGGATCTGTAAATTTTCCGACATGAGGAAAGGGTCCCACGGGTAACTCGGGGCTGTCTGGGAGGGACTCGAGATCTAACCCGAGGAGGGAATCGGCCTTTGCGAGGCATAGGGCTAGGTTGTGGCCATGGGCGAGAGACATGGAGACATTGAGCAGATCTGAAAAGATGGAGCCATCTGCGGCACGGAGGGCAGAGCTGAAGGTGGGATTAAGGAAGAGACGGAGGGAGGTGAGGGCGGACATGTTGGAGAGAGCAGCGCGGAGGGCATCGTAGAAGGATCTGAAAAGAACGGCGGAGGGCTCTATATGGAGGGCGAAGGAGCGGACGTGGGCGGCGAGTGGGGGTTTTTTGGCGAGGGTGACGACGACGGAGAGATTGCGGGCGTTGGAGCTGACATGGAGGTCGCGATAGAGAAGACGAAGGGCAAGGTGGGAGAGACGGATGTCAGCTGTAATGAGGGGGAGGAGGTGGTGGGTGGAGAGGTAGGCGAGGATGTGGGAGACAAGCTCGAGCGGCAGGGAAGCAAAGGGCATTGGAATGGAGGGCGGATGGACATGATGGGTGGGATGAGGAAGGGTATATATACTGCTCGCCGCAAACAAATGATCGCCGAGCAGAGGAGGCGCATATATGCGCATATATTCTACAGCGGCCGGTTTATCTCACCGTCCATGTCCCTCCTGCTCACCCAAAGACGTTTCCTCGCCGCTTCCCACAAGGCCCTTGCTCTATATTCATCCTGCTCCCATTCTGGTATCCTCTCTCCCTCTTCTTCCTCCTCCTGCCCTCCTCACCCACTCACCCTCACCCTTCCCTAGCCCCGTATCCCCCCCGCACCCACAACTGCGGTGCTCTCTCTGCCACAGACGCCGGTACCCGCGTTGTCTTGGCAGGATGGTTGCTTCCTGAGCGGTGATTGCAAAATCTTTGCCATTTGATCCCCAGCTCATCATCTTCCGTTCTATTCAAGGAAAGGCAGGCACATGTCATTTTTCCCTCTCAAGGATTCCTATGGAACCACGCAGCTCATTGTCAGCCACTCCGAGGGTCGTCCGGATTTGGCAGCTGCTCTCGCGGGTGTGCCCGTGGAATCCACCGTTTTGATCGAAGGTACCGTCCTTATGCGACCCGAGAATGCCATGCGTCCCGTGTGTGTGATTCTTAAGTACAAATCAATTTTTGACCAAACCCTGCCACAAGGATCCGACCGGGGAAATTGATGTACAGGTCCAAAATTTCACCCTTCTTAACCCAGCGCGGGATCTTCCCTTTTCACCGTCAAACTCTCGCAATCTCGTATGACCGCCCCCTCCCCTACTTTAACATCCAAGCTAACGGCCCATTAGGCAAATGAAGATATTAGACTTCGATACCGCTATTTGGACTTGCGCCGCACATCCCTGTCCAATAATTTGAAACGAAGAAGTCAAGTAACACATATAGTCCGCAATGTTCTACATAATCAGGGTGCGTGTAATTATAATCCTTGTCCCTCATCATCAAGTACGCCGCGACTTTAGGTTTCATTGAAGTCGAGACACCTGTGCTTTTACGCTCATCCCCTGAGGGTGCAAGGGAGTTCATCGTACCAACGCGATCATCAAAGTCGAGCACGAATGGATCGCCTTCAGGAGAGCCGAGGTTTTATGCACTCCAGCAATCACCACAACAACCCAAACAACTCTTGATATGTTCTGGTGGCATTGATAAATATTACCAGGTCGCTAAATGTTTCCGCGATGAAGATGGTCGCAAAGATAGGCAGCCCGAGTTCACGCAAATAGATATAGAGATGGCTTTCGTGTCTTGGGGAGACCTCCCCTCCTTGCAGAACCCAGATGGATGGAGAATAGGCGGTAGGGAGGTGCGCAGCGTAACCGAGAGTCTCATCCGGGAGATCTGGCATCAGATGGAAAGCACTGTGCTTCCTGACAAATTCAGCGTAATGACTTACAGTGAGGCAATGTCTCGGGTAAGCCACTTTAACTTTGTTTCAACACGAATGACTCACATCCACGGGTAGTATGGTTCAGATAAGCCCGATACCCGCTTTGGTCTTCAAGTCTGTGCTTTCTGATGCCTGGGTTAAATTTATCTCATTACCTACTCGTCAGATTACGGATATAACACAGTTCCTACCAGCTGATCAGCAAGCGACCCTCGCAGCATCTGATGAGATCCTGGAATGCCTTGTCATTCGTCACGCTGAGGAGCCGCAATTCATTAAAGCATCTCGAGATATAGATCCTGAATCTACCGTCGTTCGTCTGGTCTGTCCATGATTCTTTAGCACTCATCTGAACACCTTCACAGGAGAAGATCACCTTCAAGCCCAGAAGCGCAGAAACGTGGCTCATTCATAACACTCTACTTCACTCGGCATCAATAGAACCGATTAATCTTTCCAACGTAAACGAGAAGTTGAAATTGCGCTTTGGGGATGATATTTGGTTGGCACGTAGGTCAAAAAGGCCAAGGGTACGTCATTCACACTTCCGGTGTACTATATAATTCATATCGCCAGGGCGGTTCCACTGCGCTGGGTAGATTAAGACTCCGGTTGTCAGAGTTGTCACAGGAACGCGGTATGGACCCTCAAACCTAACAGCATGGCTATTAAGGGCTGTTGGTCTATCTTTTGGACAGGTGACTTCGTTGTCAGCAAGGAACCCCACTTCTTGTGGATCACAGAGTTTCCATTATTCACACGCGGAGATGAGGATAAGGACTTCTTGGCTCAAGGAAGATGGAGTAGCACCCATCATCCTTTTACAGCGCCAATGTGGGAAGATATTGATACATTGTACCATCGAAACGTCGAATCAGTACGTTTTATTCCTACTTCCCGTCGATGCCCGTGTCCCTACCGTTGTGATGTTCATATGTCCCGCCAACTACTTCTAACTTTATATGGCTTGGTGCTGATATGGATTATAGATTAGGGGGCAGCATTACGATTTAGTGTTGAACGGTGTTGAAATTGGGGGCGGCTCAGTGCGAATACATGACGTTCAAATGCAAGATCATGTGTTTTCCAATATCCTCGAGGTTATATTATATTGCATTTGATCCTGTGTTTCGATTGACCCTTACTGAAATCAGTTGAACGACAAGGAAAAGACTCCTTTCAGCCACCTGCTACATGCCCTACAATGTGGCGCTCCGCCTCATGGTGGGATTGCCCTTGGTATGCGTGTTGGCCTCGTACAAGGAGATCATGAAGGCTTACAAGGTTCCAGGTTTAGATCGGATGATGGCAATCCTTTGTGGTTCTCAATCTATCAGGGATATAATTGCCTTTCCAAAAACGAGTACAGGTACCGACCTTCTGTTCAAAAGTCCGGCTCCTGTTCAGAGGGAAGTCTTGGAACAATATGACCTCCTCCCTCGGTCAACCGTCTGTTGAACGATCCTGGACTTTGCAACTTACGCGTTCGTTTGTAACCCGAATAAGTAGTAACATTATTTGTTCAGAGAATGTGATTGTCCAGAGTAAACGAAAGCAACCATACGTAAAACATTCTTGAACTATGGAACATGATCTTGGCAAGCTACACCATCAGAAACAGTGTTAATCGTAGGCGTCGGGGGTGAGTCCGGCAACAGTGCGTGGGGAAGAGGAGATGTGAAACTATCGGAATGTCGTGGTGTTGTGTTGTTGGTGCTGCTGGCATCTTCATTGTGTGGTTGGGATGGTTCGAAAGTCCATTCATAATGGGGCGAGGACTCAACTTGATCTGTCAGTCCATTCGTAGAAGGCAAAGAGAATTCGCGGCTAATTGGCGTGAGGTTGGAACTCTCTGAACAGGGCTGTGATTCATCAATAGAGGTTAGAATGGACCGCAATTTAGATTCGGCCATTTTCTGCAGCGAGGAAGGGGGGACGGAGGGCTGCCGAGTAAGCGAAAACGGAAGTGGTGCCTGAGGTATAGAATGGGGTACCCATTCCGACGATTCCGCTGGTAAGGCAGGGCTACTTCCAGTGACGGGGAGCCAGGAAGCTATTCTGGTACTAGAAGATGCCGGGAGTGCTTCGATTGAAGGACGTTCAGGAGTAATAGTCAGGGGACTCGAGGTCGTTGGAGATTGTGGATCCGTCATAATAGATAATGGCGCTAGAATGCTGAATATCTGGTCTTCCGATTGTGGTGGTCCATAAGAATCAAAAGGATCAGGGACAGATTGCAACATTGGTTCAATTATAGGATCCAAACTGATACACGTCAATGAAGGGGTTAGCGGACATGTAGCAAAAAGTAGCCCGTACGCTTTTGCCGTAAACCGGTCAAACACGTCCATTGTAGACCGTACAACGATGCAGACCTGTCCAGAAAATGATGATGCTATTATTATAAACCACTTGTTGACTTACTTTTCCTTGGACAACGTCCCACACTTCTTCCTCATGTTCGACAATTTCCTGATAATGCGCTGCTTTGAGCTCGTCCAATTCGTCTACTTGTCTCTGTAAAATAGCTAGCGCCTCTCTGAAAGTCCGAAGGTCTAAATTGTGTTAGCAATCGATAAATCGGGAGAAGCTAAGGACACTCACTTCGTTCCTTCCTGTTCAAGTTACGGGATTCGGTATCTCGGATGATCTGACTTTTCTCCCGGAGGGCGCGCTCATAAGTTGATGAACGTTCCTGGCCAGCAAAAGTTAAAATAATCATAGCCAGTGAACACAGAGACGCGCCGTACCGTAACTATTGTTCGATACGTTTCGAGATGCTGACGCAATGGCTTTTCGAATTTTTTATCCAGAGCTTCTGCCTAGATACGATGAAATGCATCAGGCTTTGATTGTAGATGATATATTCAAGCATACCAATATATGCCATTGATTTCCAATGAGATGGTGAATACCAGATGCGGCCTGTAGCCGGGTGCTTGTTTCGTAGGAGGGACCTTTTAGCCTGAAAGAACACATCAGATGCGAGCAATCACAAAAAGAAGGGATCTAGATTTACCCGCTGCATCTTTCCATAGCATCTGCAAAGGCAGCTGTAGCC
Organism: Amanita polypyramis BW_CC; assembly: GCA_001691755.2. Taxonomy (NCBI): domain Eukaryota; kingdom Fungi; phylum Basidiomycota; class Agaricomycetes; order Agaricales; family Amanitaceae; genus Amanita; species Amanita polypyramis. The sequence continues at coordinate 23,183 of JNHY02000138.1, read as the reverse complement.
TTGGATATTGCGAGAAGTGCGGAACGGTAGGCAGCACAAGTGTTCATCAGCTACTCAAGCTTGTTTAAGTTTTCCCAGCAACGACGTGAAGCATGCGTTTATCTTACGTCTTCTAACGCCTGGACACTCGTCTTTAGATTTGAACGAGTTATGATCTTCTCTGGCCCGCCAGGACCGAAATTTATCGCAGACGCATTGGTAGTTTCGGAGAAGGTGGGTGAGGGGGGACTAGGGGATGTATTACGTCTTGCAATACCGAAAGCAAGCTCGCGGAGTGAGCGAGACTTAGTGGAGGGCATTATAGCCGGATGACGAGTGAAGGCAACGTGCACATATATAATGTTCTCATTACGGATGTGTTTCCATCTCCGCAGGCAACATTCTACACTACTTATCACTCTCTACCAACTTATTTAGTGTCCATGATCTCCTCAACAAAACCACCCTGTTTCGCATGAGCGGAGGCGTGCCTCATACACAAGTGGCAACGTACTGTCATCTACTCCCAGCAATCGCGCTCATCTTTTCTGGAGAGTCCCTCAGATAGTACAACTTTGCTCTACGCATCCGTCCACTCGGTGGCCTTTTAACCAGTTTCACCTCTTTTAGATGCGGCGAGGCGACGAAAAACTGCATCTCCACGCCTGTTCTTTGAATGATGTTGCGAACGACAAATGAAGTATCTGGCCCACGACGGCGAATGGCAAGTAACACGCCAGTGAATGTGGTCGGCGCATGTTCCGACGTTATGGTTACAACAGACCCAGGTAAAAGGCAATCTGGGGAACGCCTTGAGAACAGCCTACGAATCATTTCTTGCTTTTCTGGCGAGGGCAATGTTTGGCGCAGATGTTCCATTAGACCCTTACCCGCCTTCAGCGTCCTTGCACTATGGATAGGCAAGGCGGGTGGTGTGAGCGCGGATTTGGAGAACGGGTAAGAGGACAATGCGCTTGCTGTTGACATGAGGCGGACGGTTTGCCGCCAAACATTGCAGAGCATCTTGCAGTTGTAAAGACGCGAGCGTGGACGAAACTAAAATAGCATATTTCGCGGCGTCGGAAAAAGAAATCGCGCACGGCATTCGCCGAAGTATTCTACGTGTTACAGCGCAACACAACCCCAGGGACTGGTATCTTGTACATGAAATAAGTGGTAGAGGAGTAAAGTATATCCATGACACAGCAATTCAACCAGGAAGAATCAAGCTGCAACCTAGCTGGTAGCCCTTTTCGACTGCCAATTAATAGCCACGACCCCTGCCTCTGTATCTCGTGTTATTGCACATAGCAGACAGACATATTACAACTCACCTGCCACGCCCCCTGCTATAGGGACTGTACCCTGGATAACTTCGATATCCTCCTCTGTAGCCCCGTCCTCGGCCCCTACCTCGATTGAATCCAGGAATATTCGTTCGTTTCGCAGTAACCTGACGACACATTATTTAGCCCTTGTCATGCCTTAAAATTGATCCCTACTTTTATAAGTCGACCACGAAACAGAGAATTATCCAACGCCAAAGCAGCATCAATATGTTCGGGCTCTGCAAATTCTACATATGCATACCTTCAATGAAGTGATGAGCTGTGTATAATAAAGATGAAATGAAATGCCCACCCTTTTGGATGCCCAGTGAATTTATCGCAGAGTATGGTCACTCGGTTAATCGTTCCACAGGCCTGGAAATGACCTTGAATTTCTTCCGGTGTTGCTCCATAGTCGACCTAACAGAAATAATAAGAAATGCTCTAATTTGAATCAATGTTTAAACGGACGTTTCCAACATACACACTGCGACTATCGGCAGCGGTCCTGTCTTCGCCCTCTGCATGTAGGCTACCCGTCTCGTCTCCAGAGGCTCCACTTGCCTGTTCGGCAGCGGCTTGCAGCTCGCGAAGTTTTTTAGCCTCCCTCTCCATTTCTTCCACCCGTTGCTTCATGAGCATAATTTCCTGAAAAGGTGTAAATGCTTGGTCGGAGAGAAAAGGAAAAACCTACCTTTGATTCAGCTTCCTCTCCATCGTCAATGATAGCGTCAGCGGTGTTAACCGGGAGAAGTTGAGTTGCCTCGATGTCGGTCATTATTATCGAGTACAATTTGAGTAGTTAGTGTTTGGTCGTGTTCGCATTGCTCCAAACATCCTCACGTGCTCGTGGCTATGTCAATCAATCTGCACCAGCCGTCCGAGCCGGCAGAGCATCAGCCGCTCAGGCTGGATGACACATAGTTTTGTGCGTCTGACCCAGTTTCTGATGACCCGACTGGACAAAGTCCGACGTTGGGAATATGGACGTCCCAAATCGTACGCAATGAGTAGTTCCCAGGCCTTTGGCCACATGCCAGGTCCATTCCAGGCCATATTTGAACTTGGTGGGATGTGGCATTCGCACATGTGGCCACCAGTGGGTTCATCAGCAGACTCTTTAAGATTTCCCTGGTCATCTCTTTAGGCACTCAGACTGTCTCGTCTTTCGATCTACGCCTCGTCTGTCCGAGAACGTTTTACTCAGAGTAATCGCTTCCACTCCACTGGACAGCGCCAAGTTGTAACTGCACGTGACCCTGGAGACTTTAATCTAGCACCTCGGCGGCCCCTCCCCTCAAACGTTTACATTCATTTTTTATGGCGAAAGGGGATGAACCAACATCAATGACTCACCAACCCAGGAAGAAACGCATTGAAGACGAGCACCTACCTTCAGATGCTGGGCAGAAGCCAATACAGTTACAACGGCGGCGAGTATGGAGAGCATGCGAGAGCTGTCGGTATGCATCGCCCTTACCAGGCATATCCCCTTGTCCTTCAGCCATGTCATAATGATATGATTGCCGAAAATCTACAGTCGCAAAAAAATCAAATGTGACGGATGTGAGCCAACATGCTCTCAGTGTTCTGCTTCTGGCTCCCAGTGTACATGGCTGCAAACTAAAGATAGGGCGGCACTGAGCAGACAGTATGTTTTGATTTCATAGGCTCACGTCATTATCGAATATTATTCGTATTAGATATGTGCAGGAGCTAGAAGCACGCCTACTGCATATGGAGACGCTGTTTTCTCAGATCGCGCCTGTCCTCGAGCAATTAGGTCCTTCTACAAATAGCGCTACTGCTACTTTGAATGCTGCCACAAATGCGATGCTAGGGTTAGGATCCGACAAGGCCACCTCCAAGTCACTTATACCTTCACCCGTGTTGAGGGAGCAAGGTTCCGAGCCATCCACACCCGTTAAAATGGAGGATGATTTCAGCGAATCATTCGGACAGTTGGCCCTCGACGAATATGGACATATGCGCTGGATTGGTGGTTCTTCTACCATGTCGCTCATACATTCATTCAAGGCTTTGACATCCTCGCCCTTGCATCGAATATCACCTGTAGAAGAAGATCCACATGCTCCTGGACCGAGTGTTAATAAATTGTATTTCCCCGCCTCCGTCTTCTTTGGAAAAATCCGTGCGCTTCCTGGCCCTGAGGAGGTGGAATACCCCGAAAGGGATTTGGCTGATAAATTGGTACGTAGTGAACATTTTGGTGTGTCAAGCTTACTATTACATTTTAATTCTTCATAGGTAGAGGTCTATTTTACACGCTTGCATTTTCTAATGCCTGTTGTGCATAAACCTTCCTTCCTTGAACAATATCGTCACTTGATGGACAATAAAGATAACCTCCGGTTGGTCCGCACTCAGGCTGCCTTTCTTTCACTCGTTTTCGCTGTCTTTGCTTGTGCAGCTCCCCTCGTGAATGACTCTCGGTTAACGACAGACGATCGAATTGATGAGGGTGGTATGGGCATGATCTATTACGAACGGTAAGTGATAGTTAGAGTACATGCGACATCGTCTCATGGGGATGACATTGTAGCGCCCTGGTTTTACAATACATCACCCACGCCAACATACAAATCGCACATGTGCAATGTTTCATTCTGTTGTCTTCCTTTCTGTGCTCTGTGAACTGCTTGCCTCAGGCTTGGTTATTAGTAGGACAGGCTGTTCGATCCGGTCAGGATCTCGGTCTTCACGTAAGTGCTGGCGACGTGTAACTAGGTGGCATACTCATTCAAGTCAAGCGATCTCCCAAACGGCTTTTGGTCTCACCGATTGAAAAGGAGACACGTCGGAAGATTTGGTGGGGTGTATACACCCTTGATCGTATGCTGGCACTCGCGCTCGGCAGACCGCTTGGCGTTAACGACTCAGATTGTGACGTTGAAATGCCTGCGGAAGTCGACGATGATAAACTGCAGCAATATTTCATGGGTGCTGCATTGAATCAGAGGCATCCGCCCCTCATGGCTGGAGTAATCGCTCTTAAGAAGCTGTATGAAATTGCTGGCCGTATCTTGCGAGAGGTATATGCGTTGGATATTTGCAAGGATAATCTGGAAGTAGAGAAGGGGGCGGAATTGCAACATACGGTTGAAAATCTTGATGCGGAACTCACAAAGTGGTGCGACGAACTTCCTGCCGTCTTCAAATCAGCCTCGGAAACGGAGGAACAAGTCTCTATGGGTGCAGTATTGTGTAGTCACTACTACTCAGTTCTGACAACCCTTCACCGCAATTTCCTGCCGGTCAAACGAGAGCAAATTGTTACCGCGAAGTCGACAGCCAAAGCTGTTTCTTCTGCTCGCTCTTGTATTCGCCTTGCACCATCCATGAAACATGTGGTTCCTCCCTCCCATCATTTAGCATTCTTTATCCAGCATCTGTTCAGCTCTGCCGTAATACTGTTATTATACGCCATGCACGCACCTGAACCACGGGCTGCATCCGCAGCAATGGACGAGGCGAAAAGCACTTTGTCTGCGTTAGAATGCTGGGAGGGTCAATGGCCAGGAGCGCGAAAGTGCAAGGAACTTCTCATGGAATTGACAGACACTGCGACTGAGGCCATCAATAAGAACGATAAAGCAAACACAACTCCCTTGGCCGGCCCGTCAGCTAAGCCCACAGTCAATGTTTCAGCTGGAAATAGGCTATCTGAGCGTAGACGGTCCGTGACGATAACCACCGGGACGCCGGGTGCAGCCCCACCCTCAAGAATGAATAGAAATCGGACCAGGCGAAATCATTCGCGCGATCCCAGTACCTCAAGTACATCCAGTCGTCGACTGGCAGCCGTATCGCCATATAGAGTTGACTGTGAGCCATTAACCGATTCTGAGTTATGTTACATCTGACTCGGATCGTATTAGCTGCTCATAGGGCAAGATCATCATCCCGCAGGAGAGGTCACGATGAGGACGCGACCGAGAGAGGGAGCCTTACTTATTATCAGCAATTTTCTAGTCCGAAGTCCAACCCAACTGTGTCAAGCTCCCATAGCTCTCCCGCTTCTGTCAATTTGCCTTCTCCGGCATTGCCAGTGCTTGAGAATGTCCAGGAAAACAGTCCTCAATCCGCGACAAGTTTCAATAATTTTGTGACACCCATATCGCCGGTTCATTCCTCGTCCTCTAATCACTTTGACTACGATTATTCTATGCAAAATTCTTCGCAATGGAGTAGTACTAGCGATGGACAAAATTTAGACATGTTCTCTGCCTCGCAAGACTCGACGTTTGCGACACCCTTTAACCCATATACATCACCAGTGGATGGCACTTTTGCTGCATTTGACACTGGCGATATGGGTAGTGCAATACCTGGACTTCCGTCAACGCTGCCATCGTCGTCATTTGCCGCCACTGGCCTTCCCTTTCGCGGTCTCGAATTCATAAGGAATTATAACCCGGGAGGTTATTCCGCGGGTGAACAAGATGCTCTATGGCAGAGCTTTGACCCGGGGGCCTTCGGGTATGATCCAGAATTGCCATTTTCTCTTAGCGACCTTTCAACAGAGGGGCACGAAGTGGGACGTTAATTAATAGTATGTACCATCTTATGGAGACTTGCTGATTGTATGTACTCAACAACGGATTTCGGTTTCTTGCTTTACTTGTATCTGTATGCCATTGGCGAAGTCATTACACTTACTGATATACCTACTTACCTAGCATGATAAGAGAGGGAGCTTACTTGCATTAGTGACCAACTATATGTGAGTGGCTGATGTGTAATTCTCGGCTATTCAATATTCAATGCCACCTAGGTAAGTCGAGCTTCTTTTCATAGTAATTGTATCTAAATATGTACATGTGATGTACTCGAAAAAAAGATGGGGTTAGGTATGATGTGTAATGGCCATGACTGGATAGGTCTATTCAACCACTGAGAGCAGCCCAAAGGTGAGTCAGCTCTGCATGTTCTCAACAGAGTGGGAGGAACTAAGACAGTCTCATCAGAAGAGTTAGTTACCTGAGAGCCTGGTACACTAGAGGAGTACTCTAGATGAGCAAAGAAGCCAGAAGCCTGTTGAGGAGTCTTATTAGATCCAGAACTGTTATTAACAAGAAAAAATAGTGCACTGAAGAGGAAGAAAGGTGGAGGGGGAAAGAGAAGCACAAGGAGGCAAGGAAAATCGTTTAGTGATGTTTCTATGTATATTTAAAGGGATCTATAACCTCACGGACAACACAGCGGATATAGCTAGGTTCACAAGGATTGTTGGCGCAAGTTTTATAATTTCTTAAAGCATAACCTAACTGCGTGGCCCTTCGACGACGTCCCAGATGGATAACAGACGATGTGGTTGCACTTCTAATGGATAGGTTCCTTTTGCTTGCATTTGGACGTTTCGCTACGAACTCAGTCGAGATAGGATCACCCCGTCGTCTACATATGTTTTTTTTTTTCAGTAGGTGCTCAAGAGTCAAATCGGGTGTTAGTGCAAATTGCGCCTGTGGTGGAATGCACGTTTTCTATGCCAAAAAAAAAAAAGAGGTGGTGTTGCCTACTTATCAACAGTTGCTCACTGAACTGTGGGAAGATAGTCGGTAGAAGCCAAAGAGCGAGGTTAGCCGAGGACCGGACATGGTTCTCACTCAGAAAGAGATGCAGCATCCCATTGTCCAATACACATCGGAATCCTCATGGGCAATGGTATGAAGTCACGCCCTGATTCATGCAGTACTAACAATACGACAGGTTGAGGACAAGTTCTCGCCGTATGGCAAAGAAACGTTGGCGAGACTGATCCAATTTCTGGAAGTACGTCGCATCCGATCTATTTTCTTTGATCAGAACTAGATTAGCTGTTAGGAGGAAGTATGGCCTGCAACCAGACTCGCACAAGCACAACTCCCGGTGGACCCTGAAAAGCGGTGGAAGACAGTTATTCCGGTCGTTGCAGAGTTGAAAGAAAAGGCGAAGAAACTTGGCCTCTGGAATCTTTTTTTGAGCAAAGCGCATTATCCTGAGTTCGGTGTTCCGTTGTCAAATCTTGAGGTGCGCATGTGGCAACGTCAGAACAATTATCCCATATGAACTATCTACCAGTATGCTGTTATGGCCGAACTTCTCGGTCGCGAAGGTCACGTAGCACCTGAAGTGGTGAACTGTTCTGCACCGGACACCGGTAACATGGGTATGTACTATCTGGACAATATAAATGTTTTTAATTAAGGTTGTAGAGGTGCTGGCCCGCTATGCGTCACCCGAACAACAGAGGAAATGGCTCATACCATTATTGAATGGTGAAATCAGGTCCGCATTCTCAATGACGGAGAAAGGTGGTGAGTGTACCGCTAGTACTGTGAAGTTGGTCAATCATCTCAACCCGTGCTTAGTTGCATCTTCTGATGCTACGAATATCCGAACATCCATCCGTCAGGAAGGGAACGAGATTGTTGTCACCGGACATAAATGGTTCGAATTCTGCTTTTCGTAAATTTATTACAATCATAATTGGGATACAGGTTCATCAGCGGTGCCGGTGATCCACGGACAAAAGTGCATCTAGTGCTCGGAAAGAGTGATCCCAATAACAAAAGTGCCTATCACCAGCAAAGCATTGTTATTGTTCCTTCAGATGCCCCGGGAGTCAAGGTCGTACGATCGATGACAGTTTTTGGATACGATGACGCGCCAGAGGGCCACTGCGAAGTGATTTACGACAATGTACGCGTGCCATTAGATAACTTGATTCTTGGGTGGGGCAGGGGGTTCGAGGTATGTCTGTCTTAGTTTGCGCAAGCTGTTGCCAATCATGATGTAGATTATTCAAGGTCGCCTTGGGTAAGCGCATTTCTTTTAGAGTTTGCGGTATTCTGACACATTCAAGGCCTGGTCGCATTCATCATTGCATGCGGTCTATTGGGGCGGCGATGGCAGCATTGGACTTGTTGATTCAACGCGTAACGGATCCCGCTCGCAAGACGTTCGGAAAGTACTTGTATCAGCATGGTGGGTTGCATTACTTTTTTTTTCTCCCCGCTCGCTGATGTAGAATAGGAACTGTCGTTGCTGATATCGCCAAGAGTCGCGCAGAAATCGAATCGGCTAGAATGCTGGTTCTGAGTGCAGCGCATCAGGTATGTGACATATACGGTTCACCCTGCCAACCTAATATATCCCCACAGATAGACAACTATAAAGCCAAAGGGGCCATGAAAGAGATAGGCATTGCTAAAGTGGACTAATTATTCTTTTGAGGACGAGTTAACCGACTGACTAATTTATAGTTCGTAGTGCCATCTATGGCTCTCAATGTCATTGACAGGGTAATACAGGCCTTTGGTGCTGAAGGCGTATCCCAAGATCAAGAGCTTGCCGCGCGATGGGCAGGTCTGCGCTCTCTGAGGATAGCTGATGTATGTGACCCAGACACTATTTTTGAGCTAATGATTGACCAACTCTGAAGGGACCGGATGCTGTGTGTCTAATCTAATACTTAATTGAGAAAGGAATAAGGCTGAATATTTTCTATAGGTCCATATCCAGCAGGTTGGATTGAGAGAATTGAAACGTGCGGAAGACCTGCGTGAGAGAATGGTGAAGAGGAAGAGAAAAGAGAAACTGTTATTTGAAAGAGCAGGAGTTAAAGCACAGCTGTGATTTGCGCTAGTCTCATGTTGTTTGTATTTATGTTGGCATGTGACGCTGATAAAGTCCGCCTGTACGTCACGAACACAAAGAGAGATGTCTTTCTCCCAGTCTGCGCGGGGACAGATTAAGATTGCACAAAAAAGCTGGCCCAGGCATGTGTCCACTGCTCAAAAGAGCTCGCCTTCAAGCGCAGGGGCAGTCGTGCCAGCCAAAATGCGGGCACTCGTATCTCTGTACCACCAAGCAGACACGTTCATAACACCTAAAAACCTTTCGCAACGGATTGACGAAGCCTTCGTCCCATCCCTTGGGGAAGACGGCGGTCAGACATATGGTCCGGTATTTACCCAAAGGCGACACCTCGTAAAGTTAAAGGATTTAAAGGAACTGTTGGAGACGCAGAGAAATGGACCGAAAGTGACCGAACCGGACAGAGAGCAGAAAATGCCTAGCATGGATGAATATAGGGATGTTTCTACATGGAGCGGGCAAAAGAAGAAGCGGGAAAGAAAGGTGGTGGAGGCGCTGTACGGGGTTGAAGGAGGAAGAGGAGGGCAGATGCTACCGGGCTTGGAGGTGTTGTTGGAAGAGCAGGAGAGACTGGAGAAAGATATGAAGGTGGATGAGGAGGACCGAGGTTGGCTGGAGGAGTGCTAAGTGATCTATTCACGAGGTAGTTACGACTCACTATTCCGATTCGGAGGTCGCAGTACTTCGCCAACCGAGGTCTTTTTGATGAGCACCCATCTTAGTCGCGTAACCTCGACACGCACGTGACTCGCAGCTGCACACCCGCCCGCGGGCTTCGCGGTGAACTCCTGCCCGGAGTCGACCTATAATGGCTCCAGTTTGCTTCGCGTAGTTCCAATCCTCCCATGTTCAGTCTACGCAAGCTTCAGGAAATCTTCAATAAGCCGGCGGACGAAGTAACTCTAGATGACAAGCTCACGGCTTGTGACGTACCCATCACGTCTACGAACTGCAGGTCCTGCAGCAATCCGTGTGATCAAGGTCAGATCAGATGTCTCTCCCTCTCTCTCTCTCACCCGCCACCTTATCGTACACAAAATCTTAGGTCATGACGAGTATCCAAGCCGCTTTGATGTCGACACCACTTCCCAGATGTTGGGGACGGTGAAGCCGTACCGTCGTCAAATCCTTATCTCAACCGGCCGGTCAGATTGGGACCGAGAAGTTACAGAGACACCTCACTCTCTTGCAGCACATGTCCTCAGTGCTCGACAGTCAGCCCAGTCGGAGTCAACCACGACTTCTGATGATAAAGCCACCGAGAGTCCAATCTTCCAACCTACTGACTCCAACAGAATCTCAATACTCAACGCCAGTCACCATTCCATGTCCTGTAACGAGAATAACGAAACAGTTATTGTGTTTCCGGACTACAAGTTCGTGACTGAAGTTCATAGATCTCCCGAAGGCGCACAGATTATCTGGAATAACGTTGTGAATCCAGCTGTTGACCGAACCGGGGTACCACGAGAGAAATCACCTCTCAAGTCATGGGTGCTCCCATATGCTTGTGTGATATTACTATGTACTAAGTCGCTGACCAATCTCATTTCATTACTAACTTCCCTTCGACAGGCTCCCACAAGACAAGAGATAACCGGTGTAGTATCGCGGCTCCGAAGCTCGAACATGGTACATACTCCAGATTGCTTCTTGCACCCCATCCCATTCACATATTTCTCAGGTTTCACGCAATACCTTGGAGTACATGGATGGCACGTCGACACTGAAATTGATGCATCGATCGGCCATGAAACAGCACTGGAAGACTGGGATCTCTCCGGGGAAGAGCTGGATCAACGCTTTAACGAGAAGCTTAAAGAAAGCTCAGAATCAAAGCGTGCTCTCATTCTCCGTATATCTCATATTGGCGGTCACAGATATGCTGGGAACTGTATAGTGCGTCCCTGTAAGCCTCGTAGAGGCATTGATGAATTGACTATTTTCAAAAGATATATAGCCCCCAAGGTTCTGCCGTATGGTATGGGCGTGTATCACCGCACGAAGTGGAGTGCATAGTCACCAACACGATAATCGAGGGGTTCGTTGTGCCATCTCTTCTTCGCGGTGGTTTAAATCTTTCCCGCCCTGGCCACAAGACGCTGTACGATTGGTAGCAGCGCCCAAACCGAATAATCTTACCATGGAAAACTAGACGTCGTTTGAACCGTTTGTTTCATATGTTCCATCTTGCAACACTACCTAAAATCAATACGTACACGTATCGAAGTAAATGTTCACACACACAAGAAAAGAAAACGTCCATATTCGTTGCGTATATGATTATAAGAATGAATGGGCATGTCGACAATAAGATATGAGTGCATATAGATAATGTAACAAAAGCGAGAACTGGAGCCCCGAGCGCCTTATATCAATCCCAATAAACAGAAGAACAAATTACCCAAAAAGCCCAGGTTTCGTATCCCTTTAGTAATCATCCAGAGTACTAAATCCAAAGCCTTTGCGACGCAAGTTGGCGTATCTTCCTGCCGATCGAGCGGTATCCTCAAACTCGTCTTCCGTCGTCACTTCTGGAACCTCCTCGTCATCCACCGCATTCTCCTCGTCTGCTTTCTTCTTTGCCTGTAAATTAGACGGTGGCATGATACTATCACCTCCCGAGAAGGTAAATCCTTTAAACTTCTCTTGAACGCTTCTCGTCAGTAGACTACCCGCAACATCCTTCCGTTTCTTCCGTTTGATTTGGATACCTCGTCCATTCGTAGTTCCACTGGAAACGTTTAAGTTACCCATACTTCCATTAGTTTTGGAAGCCCGTCGTTCACTACCTAGCGGACCATTGGGAGTGTGTATCAACCCACTCGAGGTACCAATGGACTGCGAGAGCCAATCCTCTGAAGGATCTTCTTCGTCGAGGTCCATATTCGCAATATCCGGTTCAATATCAGCTGTTGTGAACTCAGGATCAAAGTTATTCGTCGACTCGTCTGATTCAACGACAGGCTTAAATGGTGGTGTCACTTGCTTCTGTGCAAGAGCCTTCCAATCAATTATCTTGAAAAATGGATGTTCCTTGAGTTCTTCTGCATCACGCTGTGCTCCGAGGCGATGCTTAGGATTTCGATTCAAAAGCTGTGAAATGCTCCAATCAGACGAAGGAAAGACCAACAAGTGGTGGAGATGGAGGTACACACCCCTTTAACAAATTGTTTCCCCTCCTCACAGATTACACCCTTTGGAAAACGGATTTTTCCGAAACAGATGTTCTTGTACATCTGTTGCGTATCTTCCGCATAGAATGGGCTCCAACCGCAGCACATTTCAAACAGAAGCACGCCAAGTGACCAAAAGTCCACGATCTTAGAGTATCCGTGCTCATCCAATAGGATTTCCGGTGCGAGATATTCAGTCGTGCCACAGAAAGTCGTAGTAAGCTCATCAGGACGTAAATCTGCTTTGGAGAGCCCGAAATCGCATAGCGCAACATGACCCGTCGCGTCCAGTAAAATATTCTCCGGCTTTAGGTCTCTAGGGTAAGGCTTGAGACTACGAGACTTACAAAACAGGAATACACCTACCGATAGACTATGTTATACTTGTGCAGATGTTCCAAAGCAAGTATAAGTTCCGCGACATAGAAACGTGCCCTCTCTTCACCAAAACGAGTCTCGCGCTGCAAGTGCCAAAACAGTTCGCCTCCGCTCTTAAAATCGGTCACAAGATATAGGTCGGTATCTGTCTGGAAACTGAACTTGAGGCCCACTAGGAAGGGTGATTCCAGTGAGCGCTGCAAAATTTTGCGCTCCCCAATAGTGTGTGCAACTTCTTTCTTCGCAACAATCTCCCTCTTGGAGAGGACCTTCATAGCATATATGCGTTTTGTATCCTTCTTGCGAACCTGAAATACTTTGCCGAATGTGCCACGGCCAATAAGCTTCAAAAACTCAAAGTCTCGTGGAGTCAAAGCTCGTTTAACCTGAGTAAAGTCTAATTAGTTGATTGTCGGGATAAAAATAGCGTTGATGACCCTACTTTGTACTGTTCAAATGTGATTTGAACGCGCATTTCTCCTGTGATAGACTCATCCTCGAGCGACGAGAGTCTACATGAAAATCAAGTTAGATCATATAGGAAAAACCAGCTTATCAAGGTGATCGAGAGAAGCCAAACGAACGGATTCGACTTACTTGTACCACTGGTCGACGGTGTGATCATGGATCAGGAGAGGCTTGATCTGAACGGTACCCAGGAATCCAAGGTCCGATACGGATCGATCGTAAACGGTAAAAATGATAAGAGAGTCTTCAGAGGTGACATCGCTAAGTGGTACCCTATCAGCCGGGGGAGTGGACAAGGGTCATGGCGTACTTACAATGACACCTCGTGCTTCCATACTGGATTGTGGGGAGAGAGTCGGCCAAAGAATCCGTTTGCGATGCCCGATGATTTTGAAGATGATACAGACGATGAAGGCGAAGCGTTGGCGGATTTGACGCGCCTGGCCCCATCCGCGGCGATAGCCTTGGATTCGACGGCCCCTAACGCGGCAACGGCGTTGCTGGAGTGAATGCGAGAGAGGGTGGTGGCAACGCCCTTGACCTCTTTACCGGTTTCGTCGATAGGATCTCGACTGATGAACTCATTCTGTTCGAATTGAACGACGGCGTACGGGCGAGCGTGGACTGAGCGAGCATTGAGACCTCGAGCCTGGATGAGTTTTACATGGATCTGACCCTTTGAGGTACTCGTGGTAGGAGCGGAGGAGGATGCCTGAGAAGCAGACGCAGAAGATGATGATAATGACATTGAGGACGTGCTTGGAAGCTGTTTGCGGGGACCTGGAGGTGGTTGTTGCATCTTAAACTCTGGGGCATGAAGGGAGAGCTGGGTAGTGGGTACGGCAACAGGAAAGGCAGCGGCTAGCGGCGTGAGATCGGTCAGGCCCGATCCGCCGTTAAGCGAGGCTGAGGCTGAGGGAACGAAGGGCGACGGGGACGAACGGGTGTTCAGGAGGGGATGAGTGGTTGTGGGCGTAAGGGGCGCGGGCTGGACATCGAACGGATTCTGCTCGCGGCGGGGTGAAGCGGGGGGCTTTGGGGTGAGCTGGTCGGAGGGTGTCGATGGCCAGAGTCTGAGCATGGGAGGTGAGGCTGCTCCCAGTGCCAGCACTCAAATACTCAACGGTGGAGCTCAATTTTACACGCTTTCTATAGGGGCCTCCAGCCGCCCCCGCGCCAACCCAAGCACCTTCACCGCTCCCCCCGCAACCGCCCCCAGCATCGCCATCTGTCGCGCCGCCTTCCACCCCACTCTGTCTGTCCCCGGCACCCGTCAGCGTGTCACCCACCCGGCCACTGCATATACTTACACATCGCTGCATATATGCACCCTGTTCCCACCGCTGCTCCTACCTCCTTCCCAGAGCTCCATCCCATTCGCTCCAATCCCTCCTCCATCCCCACCCATCCAAGTCCCACCAGTCCCAGCCGCCCACCTTCCACCGCCGCCCCCTTCAGCCCCCCGAGCATCACTTTGTAATTCTTAGTCTTGTTGTAAAAATACCATCCCTGTACTGTAGTAGGAGGCCGATGCACATTTTCCGCAAGGAACCGCAGGGAGGCTGTCCGTCCTCCACGCACGAGTCCAATTGCCACCCCTACGGTAAGGGCTGCGCCAGGCACTAGATAGAAGCGCCTCGGTACAGCAAGCCTGATGGCTCTTTTCTTTTGCGAATCGTCTGTGTCATCCATGTATGGAAAGAGCATGCAGCGCGCGGCAAGGCACCCGTTGCCATCGCGTCCACGTGTGCTCCTCCATCACTGATCACTGCCACATCGACGCTTCCAGACCGCGTCATATTAATTTCTATATCCAGTGATGATGAATTGATGTATGTGATATGCTGTACAGCAAGTACTGGTAGCTTGCGGCCATTAGATACTCGCAGTCAATCTAGCCGCAGCCCAGGGACTACCTCCCGCGTAGAAATCCATTGGGTAATCTCCAACTTCCTTCGTGCCCTCGCTCATCCATCCGCTGGCCGCTCCAACGGCTACGGCTGTTTCATATGGGCTCAAGAGGGGTCGATCAAACGCGTAGCCCCAATCAATGGACAAGCGAGGACATGACGTCTGAACAAATGTGGAGATGTACGGGTTAAACAACGACAGTTTTGCTGGCGATATCTCGGATAGCAATATCTGCATATAGGGAATCATCCCCTGTGGTGATTTTAGGTGATTGATAATGGCCTATGATCAGCAGTCAGTTGGAATTGAGAAGGGGAGGAAGACACTTCGTACCTCAAGTTGCTTTAGATTTCCTTGGCGCCCTAGTGTACCAAGGATAACACCCCAAACTTGTCGTGGTTCCCCACCGGCGTCTGTCGCGACAACATGCCGCATTGACGAAATAATGTCTTTTCTCGCACACTCCACAGCATCATTCCTTATCGCCTGCATTTCCAGATGGTTATATCGTTCTCTAGTCATTTTTTTGATATACGGGTCGTATCGAAATGCAGGGACCGTTGGGTTTGCTATCATAATCGATTCTAAGTGAAAGCGTCCGTCTCCAAGATATCTGACTCGTCTCGGTGTTTATTCCACAGAACAAAAAGAGGGCACGTACAATATTGCATCCACATTGCCCAGTCGAGGTGCAGTACATCCCAAAATTTCTCCTGGGGACAGTGGCTTTGATCGTGGTACTGTCACATCATATTTTCCCGCCCAAAACTCGCGCTTTCCAGTTAGTGGCTCAGGAACAGCTGGCGGCGGCATTGACGAAATCCTGGGCAGCGGTCCGGTTGAAGGGCTGTTCGGGACAATCATGTCCACAGTGAGGTCCTCCTTTAAGCGTTGCAGAGCAGTAACAAATTGTATTGTGGACACTAAAGCCAGTCTCGTGGGTTTTGGAACGGCGGTTGGCCCAGTGTCTGTGCCGTCATGTTGCTCGGTTTTGGAAGGTCCTTCTATCTGTAAATGGCCGAGTTGACTTCCTGCTGGAAGGTGTGCATCACTGTCGTTACTGAGGAGTAATTCACAAAAACTCTGTCGATCACTTGGTAAATTGAATCTAACGGTCTGTTCCAGATGGACGGAATCGATAGAAATCTCAACAAAGACATAAAGTGTCTTTATGCGTGTCTGATCAATCGGAACTGGCATATTGTTTGTGAGTCCAGAACGAAGACAAGACCTTAAGTTACGTACCAAGGCAACTATGGCCATAGTGAATAAGCATATCACACCCCAGGCCAATGGCAGTATAATCATCTACGCAGCACGCGCCGTATGTAACGTCACCCAGAATAACTGTTAGGGCATTAGTGAATCTGTGCTCGTTGGTCAAAGTAGGAACTGTGACCAGTGATAGAATCCACTCACTGTTCAATTATATCTGCAACTGTGCAAGCGAACATTTGAAGACCTTCTGGCATTTGTAATGCAACCATGATCGCCTTATTTTTCCGGATGTGATAGATGGTCTTGTGGATCTCGAAAGAGTAGTTGGGTGGCAAATGTCCGATTGCCAAGTTGAGATGCTCATCGTGCAAGATCTCATCAGGTATTCGGTTACTGAGGGTTGGACGAATTCCAGATGGCAATGTGGAAGAGCTACCCACAAAACGTTTGCGAGGTCTTGACGCAGATGTCTTCGATTCGGCCATGTCCGCATTTGGTAGGCAGATCGGTGTAATATTTGGCAATGCGTGACGTGTGACGGATTCCATATTTGGTCAACCCCACTGGGCGAGTCTGCAGTCCAACGTCCAAGTGCCTCAACATGGCACTTTCACCATCCGATAGGACAAGGCATTGCGCCATGCGCGGCTCGTGTGGGAAGAAAGGGACTTTTGGAAAGCCTTTACCATGCCCTTATGACGGACGGCCAGTGGAGGTGTGTTGTCTTTGTCCAGTAGCTCGTATTCCCTAACATTGTTTTGAAGCTCAACGACTCGAATGCCAGAGAACTCCTTGCAGATGTATGTGGCCCCACATTTGCGGAGGTCCCTGTATGCTGCACCACAGAACAAGTAGAAACATTACGCGACAACTTCAATCAAGTGGAAGGCCTAATATCCTCCTGCCCTGCTTGTCGCAACAACTTCCGTTCGTTTTTCTGCACATTCACTTGTTCTCCATACCAGGGGAATTTTGTAAATGTTACCTCCACTCAGGCGTCACAGAGTGGCCAGATTGCTGTCAAGTCGGTGGATTTTCATGTCACGAAGGATTACGGCGAAGGTTTCTTTAACAGCTGCAAAAATGTACAGGTTGGGGCGACAAATGGTTACGCAATGGACCTGATAGGAGGCGGAGCCAAGGACTACTATGAGTTCCTAACATACATGGGGGAGGAAAAGCCAATTGGAAGTCCATTTCAGATCGACTTCCCCTTGGTACCGTCATCTTCGTCCAAACCATTGAATGATACTCCACGAAACTGTGTTGATGACGCTTTAGCCAGCAAATGCACTTGCATAGACTGCCCTGCCATTTGTCCTGTTCTGCCATACGTACCTCCTCCGGATGCTAGGCCGAGTTGTAAAGTGGGACAGGTCGCTTGTCTAACATTTTTCCTCCTTCTTGCGTATGCATTAGCAGTTCTGGCGCTCCTGACAGGCTATTCAGTTCAAAGGATGCTCCAGCGACGAAGGGACAAGGCATACGAACGTGTGGCACTATCCGGGGAAACAACCTCGCCTCGTTCACATCCAAGAGGTCTCGTCGGTGCAGTATCCCTTGCACGACATATGGAGGATGACTCCGTCGGTACTGTGTCAGAGCCACGTCATCTTGGACGAGGTGCATCACTCTTGGATCCAATTGAAACAGTTCAGCCGCGACATTATCCTCTTAACTCCGTTTTGCGCCGAGCGTTTTATCATCTAGGGCTGTTCGCTGCTACATCGCCGTGGGCGACCTTTGCACTTGTGTTCACAGCTGTAGGGTTGCTCAATATGGGCTGGAAGTACTTTGAAGTGGAAACGGATCCAGTGAGGCTCTGGGTCTCTCCCACGTCAGAAAGCAAGCTGCAGAAAGAATATTTTGACGAGAATTTTGGGCCATTCTATCGAACGGAACAGATATTCGTATCTGCAGCAGCTTCAAGGAACACCTCTAGCCGTACATACGCCAAAGAACCTGTACTATCATGGGAGCACTTGAAATACTGGTTTGATGTAGAATCTGAAATACGTTCCTTGCGATCACCTAACGGCTACAGGCTGTCGGATGTTTGCTTCAAACCGGCTGGGCCTCGTGGGCCTTGCGTAGTCCAGTCTATCACTGCGTGGTTTGGAAATGATCTGGACGACTACAGTCGTGAAACCTGGGCTTCTCGCATCCAGGCATGCGCGCTAAGACCCGTCGAATGTTTACCCGACTACAAGCAACCTCTTGCTCCTCGTTACGTGTTAGGTGGTATCCCATTGAGCGAAAACGGAAGACAGGACTATGTAAATGCTGAAGCGTTTATTGTGACATACGTTGTATCAGATTCCTTGGATTCCGATGTCCAGGCGAAGGCAATGGAATGGGAAAGGGCCCTTCGGCGATATTTACACACTCTGAAGGAGAATTCGGCCACAGAAGCTGGCTTGGACATCACATTCTCTACCGGAGTTTCATTAGAGGAAGAAATCAACAAGAGTACGAATACGGATATCAAGATAGTCGCGCTCTCATATCTTGCCATGTTCTTCTATGTCTCGTTTGCGCTAGGCCGGGGGGCAGTAGTGAAGGAGGACGAGGGTGTCTTAGCTCCGCTATTTCAGTGGGCGCGCAATTTACCACGATTTTTTACTCAAACACAAAGTTCCTCCATCTCGATCGACTCCAGAACGGTGCCTCACTTACTTCCGCACTTCCCAAGAAGCTTCTTTGTAGAGTCGAAAGTCATACTTGGCCTTTTTGGGATTTGTCTTGTCATCCTTTCCATTTCATCAACTGTTGGTCTTTTCTCCTTGATGGGGATCAAGGTAACTCTAATTATCGCAGAAGTGATACCTTTCTTGGTCCTTGCTGTCGGAGTTGACAATGTTTTCATCCTCGTCCATGAACTTGCTCGTCAAAATATGATGCACGGACCAAATGCGGCCACTACAATAATACAAGGGGAAGCTTATGCCACACCATTGTCCCCTACACGATCTGGATTAGATTCCTTGCAAGATGGCCTTGATGTGGGTTCAATGCCATTGTATGTACCTGCCGAAGAACGGGTAGCACGGGCGCTAGCTAAAATGGGGCCGTCGATTTTATTGAGTACAACTACGGAGACTGTGGCGTTTGCTCTTGGTGCACTGGTACCCATGCCTGCTGTACGCAACTTCGCTCTATATGCTGCTGGAAGCGTACTTTTGAATGCCATCTTGCAAGTCACGGTATTTGTTAGCGCCCTATTGCTGGATCTCAAGAGAGTGGAGGTGAGACTGTCTTTTCCCCCTGTGACGCCTTAAACTGGATATACCACCCTAGACGGGGCGAATTGATTGTATCCCTTGCATCAAGCTTCCTTCTCGAATAGCGCTCTTGGATGGAACTTCTGTAATGGGCATGGGTGGACTCGCGAAGTTCATTCGTCGGCATTACGCTCCTTTTTTGCTTAGGCCTGTGGTGAAGATCTTTGTTATGATAACTTTTTCCGGTCTTTTCATCTTATCCGTTATATCTATGCAACATATTCAACTCGGTTTGGGTATGTGTAGACTTTGTGATCATCCCCAAATTGTATTCATCATATTTCACAGATCAGCGATTGGCCCTGCCCAGCGACTCCTATCTAGTAGATTACTTCGATGACCTGGATGTGTATCTGGATGTTGGCCCGCCTGTGTATTTTGTCTTGCGCGGCACTGACGTAACACGCCGGTCTGGTCAGCAGGAACTATGTGGGGGGTTCACGACATGCAACCAACTTTCTGTTGCAAATCTCCTTGAAGCCGAACGCAAACGGCCGGAATCGTCTTTTATTACTGAGCCCAGCGCTTCTTGGATCGATGATTTCTTGTCTTGGCTTGATCCTGCCAAAGAGGAGTGCTGCAGAGTGCGCAAAGCTGATCCGTCCGTCTTTTGTAGGGATAGAGACCCAGCACGGCTCTGCCAACCATGTTATCTCGGTAGAAGACCAAGTTGGAACATCACCATGGACGGTTTTCCTGAGGATGGCGAATTTATGCGTTACCTAAGGCAATGGATTATTTCTCCAACAACAGAGGAATGTCCGCTTGCTGGTAAAGCATCTTTCGGCAATGCACTATCTATTAGCGAAAATGCCGACGCACTTCTTGCCTCTCACTTCAGAACTTTCCATTCTCCATTGAAAAGCCAAGCTGACTTTATTAACGCGTTCGCCGCTGCACATCGTATCGCTCGGGAAATCTCAGAATATACGGGAGCTGATGTATTCCCGTATTCGCTATTCTACGTCTTTTTTGATCAGTATGCCCACATCGTCACAATAACTCAAGAAGTTCTGGGGCTTGGGTTAGCATCTGTTCTAGTCGTGACTGCTTTGTTGCTTGGGTCTTGGAGAACTG
Organism: Amanita polypyramis BW_CC; assembly: GCA_001691755.2. Lineage (NCBI taxonomy): Eukaryota > Fungi > Basidiomycota > Agaricomycetes > Agaricales > Amanitaceae > Amanita > Amanita polypyramis. The sequence goes on along the minus strand of JNHY02000138.1, from coordinate 2,708 downwards.
GAATGATTGTGACCGCCATTGTCGCTCTGAATGTGATTAATGTCATGGGAATAATGGCTGTCTGGGATATAAACCTCAATGCCATCAGTCTCGTGAATCTCGTCATATCACTCGGCATTGCGGTCGAATTTTGCGCGCATATCGCCAGAGCATTTATGAGTGCTGGTTCAGGACTCCCGGTGGATCACCCCGCTAGCCAGAAGGAGAGAGATGAGCGTATGTGGGTAGCTCTTATTGACGTTGGGCCATCTGTGAGTTCAAGTAGGTTGGTATATTTTTCATTGCTCACCCCGTGCAAGGTGTTATCTGGAATCACTTTCACAAAATTGATAGGAATGTCGGTGCTTGCATTGACTAGGTCACACCTGCTAGAGGTATTACGATCTCTGATGACGTCTGTCTTTTCGGGTTAACATGTTTGGACTAGGTTTACTACTTCAGGATGTGGTTGATACTAATTCTGTCCGGTGCCCTTCACGGTCTCGTTCTTCTGCCTGTGGTTCTCAGTGTTGCGGGAGGTCGTGGTTATCCCCAACAGGAGGCGGATGAAGAGTGGATGTCCAACACCATCAGGAACGATTATGAGCACACGTAAGTCTCCAACATAGTATCATTACTATTTCTAATCACCATGGCAGACCGTTCCTTGCTGATGATGATGCTGATTCGACAGAGAGTTGATGAAGATGCTTATTGAGAGGACAGATTACTCGAATTCTTTTAATTTCATTTATAATAAATACAGCATACCAACAATACCTTAGAACCTACTTTTAACATGGTAAGAAATAGTAAATAGTGAATCAAACTTCACACGGTGACCTCGATCTACTGTCCCTAATATCATCACGACTATTACTCCTCCGCCCCCGACTGACCGACCTCGAACGGCTTCGGCTCTTGCTGTACCTGGAATAGGACGAGTACGATAACGAACGAGAGTGAGACCTAGACCGGGAATATGATCTTGACCTCGAACGACTCGAACGGACGCTGTAGCTACGCGACCGAGATCTGCCGCGCATGCGGCCATACCCTCCTCGGGAGTAACTGGGGGATCGCCTCCTAGGACCAAGTCTGTCACCCACACGTCGAGGTGGGGAACGAGAACGAGAACGACTTCGAGAATTCCTGGGAGGACGATAGGTATCACGGCCTGGCCCGCCACGACGTCCATACGGTCTACCGCGATATGTGTCACGACCGCCGTACGTATCTCTTTCCCGACTTCTACGGTAACCTCGTCTGACTACGGGTGAACGAGAACGTGTCTTTGACTTTGAACGAGACCGGGAACGGGAAAGAGTGGGACCGCGGTCAAACCGATCTCTGTCGCGACCGTTTCTGGCAGGTGGAGGGCCTGGTCCTCGTCGTGGGGAACGAGAACGGGTTCGTATGGGTAAGTCGGACAGTTCGACCTTCACAATGGCACCATCAAGTTGCCCACCGTCCATATGTGAGGCAGCTTTCTGCGCTGAACCGGCATCGACGAATTCCAGAGCAGCCTTTCCACGATTTTGACCAGCTACAGATTGTCAGCCAAATGGGCGAAGTACTGCAACGGGCATTGTACATACATTTTCCAAAAAGCGGTAAATCTACTTTCACAATTTCACCATAGAATCCGAATATGGTCTGCAAGTGGGATTCGACTACATTCCGAGTCAAGTTTGTCACGATGACCACTTTCATGTCGGACTTGTTATTGTTTGAGGGATTGTGGGGGGGAGACGCATTCTTATCAATGTCCATATCATCACCTGGTGAGCGGCGCGGTGAACGAGAGACAGAACGGTCCAATGTCGACATTGCGGTTGAAAAACTCGGGCGTGACAGTGTGACTCTGCCCGACACAATCACAAACTGCGCTTCATCTCAGCTGCCCAAGACAAAACGAGTCTCCTAACCCGACTCACACACGCACTCACTTGCCACTCACCTATAGGCCGTTACTATACCACCAGACCTTGGTTCCAACGACAATCAGAATGCCCTTGTGACCTCACCTCGTGCCAAACCCACAAACACCTCCTAGATGTCTGCCCTCTTTACATCCGACACTGGGAATTGTGGCTGGATACACCACGAAACAGAGAACAACCCCTACATGCATTGGTTGCTTTCCTAACAGACAACCCTAAAGCTTTTAGCTTCGAACATGCGCCAGAAAAGACTGCTTTTCTTTAACGGCCCCCTTTTGCTACAGGTCATTACCACCTTATTTTTTGCAACCCAATTTCTACCCTAAGGCCCATGATGCCTACTGCAACCATCTTTCTCTTCTTACGTAGCTTAGTCTACTTTTGTATACTTCCATAGAACGCGAAATAAAATAACGTCAATTCAAAAAAAGTGACAGTGTGATGCTAGTGTGCCTCACACGCGCCCTCACCTGTCATGCCCCCCATTCCCTCCTTGTACCGCAACCACCACCTTCCTTTTTCGGCACGCCCTCAACCCTGCCCTCTGTGGGCCCCTCCTGGGGGGAGTCCACCTTGCCAGCATTAATGGCCTGTGTATCTGCCTGGTAACATACTAGGCTGTCCCCCTCTGTCTGGCCTGTCTTTGCAGGTCCAGCCCACTTGTGGTGCCCTTTGCACCAGACCTTCCAGGCCTGCACCACAGGCCTTCTCTTTTGCTACCCCATCCTTGAGGCCCTGGTTGTTTGCAGCACCTCCTGTCCTCTTTGCTCTCCAACACAGTTGTTA
>JNHY02000137.1:0-35517 GCA_001691755.2 Amanita polypyramis BW_CC | reverse complement strand
TTAATTTTGTCTTAATTTACTTGTACAAGTAGTATAAACCCAACATAAGTAGATTAAGTTGGACCCCAAAATCCCGATGCATCTTGGTGACTACCTAAACCCAAATCAGAGCCTACAGGAGGTGGCCAACCCAAACCTGAACCATATCTGAACTGTCAGTTCAGTTCAGCTGGTTTGGGATCCCTACTTAGTTGTAACACAGGCTTCATGTGGGTATGGGTATGAAATCAAAAAAGTTCTAGATGGCACCAATATTTTTTGTTCTTGATTATTAAATCATTTTCAATGTTCCAACTGTTATTTTCCCAAGTAAGAAGACAATGACAATATTATTTCCATGCCAAAAAAAAAAAAACTCCACTACTATTTGACTTACATAAGGGCACCAGTACCCTACAAGACCAAGCAAGTTCTGTACCCTTGTCCTATTGAAAAGATATCTGAAACTTCTACACAATGGCCTTCCAGCCCTCATATTTATAAAAACAAGTAAAATGTTATCAGATCTACTCCCCAGCAAACAAGCGGACGACCATGTATACCGTCGAGCCAATGAATCGCACAACTAATACCGATGATTAGGATTCATAATGCAGGTGTCACATTGGACAGAGCTTACGTGCTAAGCCTGCGACAGAATACAGTATGAAAGCCATATAACCATTCAGCGCCTTGCTTGTACCGATTTGAGATGCGCTCGCAGTCGTTCTGGTCACTAGCATTAGTAAGACGGCACATGAAGAAACTCCACTTCACCCACAAAATACCCGCTGCTAGAAGTGCCTAAATCGAATGAGCCAAGTCGTTCTAAGAATAGTCCAATGTACCCACATTAGACAAAGTCCATGCCAATAAGACCTTGAAAACGTCAGCACCACCTTTTCATATATTCGTTCATTCCGAGCGCTCACACTAACGGGAGGAGTTAAATTCATGAATGCTCGGGAAAGGTGGGCAGCACGTACTTTGTCCTAAATGTTCGGTAATAATCCTCCTGTTGCGTTCCTGGATCAGGTTTTGATTCTTGCTTAGGAGGCTTTGTCTTCAGCACCTCTAGTGCATCTTCGTATGCTGCATTGATGTCATTCTGCTCAGTTGGGACAAGCGCTTCAGCCTCATTGCTATCTTTTCCGCTCGTCTTGACGACACCGAGATCGGTGTTGACCTTGTTATCTCCTTTTGTTCCCCAAGATACGTCGTGGACATTAGCGAACTTCAAAGCGAAATTAATAGTTGTTGAGAACAAGTAACAGTCAAGGAACATTGGTACTCACAGCGTAAACGTTCAGGACATTGATGTATGATGGTGCCATCAGAATGTATTGTATGAACGACGTAATCATATGCCACGGCTCGAACTGAAGCAGATTGTCAGAATTTCAGAGCACAGCGAAGAATAATACCTGCATGTAACAAGGACGCCAGTACGTATAATCCAAGTGTGGCAGTGAGGGAGATGATGATATTTCTGAATATGGTGTTGGAAAAAAAGGTACCCAACGTTATGCCGCCATGCGATATTGCAATATTCTCGAGTCCCTTTACGGCGAGCAAGAATGCCGAAAACTGTGGCAGTACGTTAGTAAACATCACATCTACTAGAAGCAAACGTACAGTCATGTATATTGTTATCAAGGCAAACCCAATGAACGCAAATGTATATCCCCACTTACTTCCTTGGGGTCTGTTTCCAAGAGACAATAAGAAACACATGATCAAGAGTCCAACGTAAACGTATTCCAAGATGATGTTGAATATGCGAATGCCTTTGAAGTTAAAACTTTCCAACGCATCTGAAAGGATAACAAAGGCGATGAAGTAGTTTGCCTGTAATAAGGGGTGAATGAATTGCTAGGAGAACGAAATGAAATGTCGAGCACACGTACCATTGCAAACCAAGAGAAAATAAGGTTGAACATTTGATATAGCATTTCTATATGTATCCAGAACTTCCGTAGGAACGAGTGGGAAGAACGATAAATATAGTGAAAATGGACTACGCTGTGTATGGCAGCGAAGAACGAGCCATTAAGCCAGCGGCGTCTTTGCGAGATAAGTTCCGGGACTTGGTCGGGAACGTCCGTCACAGCGTAAGCGGACTTCACATAGTGCAGAATCCATGAACCACCCCTCTTTGACACAAGCTCCCAACATAAAATCTTTATTAAGGTGAGACACCGAATTAATAAATTTTGAGCATGAACGTACGCGATCCTCAGCAAGATACATATTTGCTGTGAAGATGTCGGCACCCGCGCCATGCTACATCAACGAGTTAGAAATTGCTACACAATATACGACGATGCACACCATCTTCTCTCCGAGGAAGTACTTTTGCAGTGGCCCTATCCCATTTTTATCATTTTGTAACGCGATATACCGGTAGGCACTGAAAGCCCCGGGAAGGACAGTAATGTAACCGAACACTGACTCCCTTCGTGCAAGTTTAAGCATCGGAAGAATAGTCGGAATAAAAATCGGTTTACAGTGGTTTGTCCAGGATATTTGACATCTTGTACTCGAAGTTTTGCGCTGCCACTACATGAAAGAACGTCAATTACGCATGGTCATACAGGTTATAAAGACACCTACCCAGTGGATTTATTAGATTGAGACCGTATTTGCCCTTGAGCGCAACAATCTCTCCACATGCACCGCCTACATTTGAATTGATATCAAAAGCTTTCCAGAGATGATATATGGACGTGGGACCTGGCATCGTCCCTACATCCAGTAGAACACAAACGTTCGGTTGCAGTATTGGGCCAAAGGCATTAAAGAACCATCTAAGACCAAGAGTCAGATCTAAAATGTTCTAAGACCGTATCCCATACCTATGTGAATTAATTTTCTTCTGGTTCTTCTCTTTCAGGCAAAAAATGATTTGAACAGGGATAATCCCTTTCTCTGGCCCTTCGATTCTCATGGAAGGAGTGACAGAAACTACGATTGGGTCAATAACTACTTCGATCAGGACATCAAAACAGACGTACTTTGTGTGGTATACTCAAAGATGTGCGCCGTAACAGGTTTGTTATCGACTAAGTTCTGTAACCGTAAATAAAGGTGGTCAAAATATACATTGCACTTACTTTGGCAACATTCTCTTGATATGCTCCCATTGTCGCAATTACACTCAATGTCCGACTGTTAATTTTTTGCCTCCCATCACTCACAATGCACACCACAACCTTCTTCCATCCGTCCTTTCCCCACGTCTTACTTCTTTCTCGCTTGCATAAATGTGCGATATTCTTCATCACGCCATGCATAGACCGACAAAACAACTCTTCGTCTTCATTGTACATCGTCATTACGATAAATAACTCAGTCCGGCGGGGAGGATCGTAGTGTACTTGACGTAGTGTGAAACCAGAATCCTTGAAATCGTTCGGATCACATGTTGCTGCAGAATAGCGCATATGGGTAAACTCGCGATCGGTTCGATTTGCACACAAGTCCAATAGCTTCGTTGGAACAGCATTGTCCAAGACAAAGTTCCCGTGAAACAGTCTGCAAATTTCATGAATTGGGCCCCAGCGGACAAGACTCAAGCCTTACTCAACTCGCTTCAGCGTCTTATACCGCCTTGGTACACGCTGGGGTATCCTTCCATACCTGATGTTAGTCCCTTCTTCTTCGTGTTGATCCTGAACAAGGGTAATGCTAGACCCCTCATCCCCGTACCCACCCGGCATAGGGGCTGGCATTGGTGCCAACAAAGATGAATTTCTTGTAAACCTTGCGTCTCTGTCGCGCCTTAACAGGGGCATGTCACCCGCATCCTGAAAATCATGGTCTGCGTCATCGTGTATTTCATATCCTGCACCTAGATTTGGACTATGGGTGTCATGCATGGATATGGTGCGTGCAACACCGAGAGATGGGGGTGGGCCTGGAGTTGGCGTATGTGTATGGACATGCGGATGGAAAGATGGATTAGACACCAACGTGCTCTGTGGTCGTGTAAGAGGTGGGGGAGAATGCGGGTGAAAAGCTACGTTGAAAGGGTCATTTGGTTGATTATGTTGGTGCTGTGGTGGTGGTGGTGGTGGTGGCGGTGGTGGAAGATGAGGAGGGGGAGAGGAGTACGGAATCGCATGCGTTTGTTGGATTGGTGCCACGTTAAATGTAGTGGAGAATGGATCAGGTAACGAAGGTTGTCCTGACTCGTAGTGTTCATAGGGACTTGGGTATGGACTGTAGCTGTCGTTGTAGTGCCGTTGCTGTGCCTCGTCCGCCTGGCAAGTGCAAAGTCAGCACGTGGTTAACACAGAAGGTATTGTTTTGTACCTCTGGCATGTAGCGAGACATTGGTGCGGATGATACAGTTGACGTTCTTAGTGTTTTACTGCGAATCGGGTATTATGTCAGCGGTGTGTGGGTGTGTGGTCCTCCGCGGTCGACAGCCAGCGACATGCAATATATACCAAGACTATCCTGCACTGCATCCTGCATCCTCCCACAGCAACGACTGCGAAGACACAGCATTCGCTTCGAAACGCGCAGCTGCTCCTTCAAACAGCCATGACATCATAAGTTCTCTGTTTGTCCGCATTTGTCCAAGCAGTTCTTGACAAACAACCGCTATGATCAGATTCATCCTTGTCCAGGTATCACTCCACCTTTCTCTCCCCTGGCCATGCCCCAGTAATTTCAGTCCTTAGAATCGACAAGGAAAGACAAGACTTTCAAAGTGGTATGTCCCGTATGACGACGATGAAAAGGTATTGTGTTCGTTACACAATGACCAATCTTGAATCCATATCCATCTATGTTACAGGTTCGGCTTCGAGGAGAAGTTCATAGATTGGTAGCTCCTCGTGATCAGAAATACCAATCAAATTTCGTCGAGGCAAGTGATGCCATGCATGAGAAAAGCACATAAACACCTAGCATAGTTCCGCAACTACAAAATCGTGTACAGGCGCTACGCTGGGCTGTTCTTCTGTGTTTGTGTGGATGCGAACGATAATGAACTAGCTTATTTGGAGGCTATCCACTTGTTTGTGGAAATTCTTGGTTCGCTATGGTCGCACAAAGCGTTCTTCAAAGCCATCTCAAACCTTTCTTAGACTCCTTCTTTGATAATGTGTGCGAATTGGACCTTGTTTTTAACTTTTACAAGGTGTGCTACTATGGTTATTAGTTTTCCCTAGTTACTCACGGTTCGGATATTAGGTCTATGCAATTCTCGATGAAATCTTCCTTGCTGGCGAGATTGAAGAAACGAGTAAAGACGTTGTACTGGCACGGCTGGAAGAGTTGGAGAAACTCGAATGATTTATTCGTCAGTGACGGGCCAGCTACACTAATACCGTACGCGTCAGTACCAACTCCGTTTAACGACTTGTTAGCTCGACTCACAATACAAGTTGCCTAAGATAGTATATTAATCTGTTCATCTTCGATATATATTAGGAGGAAATGAGAGCATGTTTGAGACGAGGGGCACAACGACACGCCCCCTTAATGTAACTGGCGATTGGATGCGGTTCCAGAATTAAGGTGGTTTCATATGATAAATACGTAACTCAAGTCAGCTATCCTACAGCAAAATGAGGAGGCCAGGAAATACAAACGTACAGTACAAGCATATTATACCCATGAAATAGAGCCCTATGCCGCGGACCATAAAGTCGTGTTGTGGGGATATTGGTGGCTGTCGATGCGCTGGTGCCAATCGTTCCCTTGGAGTGTCCATCGTATACGTGTTTGTCCCACCCATAAGACAACCAATTGGATTGTTGGCCGATATAGGCGAATCTCTGTTGCGAGTGCCCGCTGAGCAGAGGGGCTAGGAAGAGGCTGCCATTTGTGGATGTCCAACTCAACTGTTCGAACGTAATGCATTTGCATCAGAGCGTAATAAAACTTCTGACGCTGTGTGGTAGAATTAATATAATTTCAGCAGTCAAGAAGGAATAACCACGTACACTGACGATGGGTAAATGGACAAGTCCAACATGGTGTAACAATGGACACGATTTAGCAATAATATTCAGTGCTTTACTCGATACCTCGTCAGGCAGTGCAAGAATATTGAGCCCACGAAGAGTTTTATGCGTGAGCGCTAATCTAGACAGCAGCTCAAGGGCCTGTGGTCCTTCCATATCCACGACGAGTTGCAGATGTGTCAGCGGGCAGGCTAAGAATTGGATGCCAATCAAAAGGTTGCCATCAAACACCTGCAGGAACGGTAGCGTGCTCGGTTGAATTTGCAGCCGCACAACATCATCCATCTGGTCTATGATCTGCAGTACGCGAAGCTTACGCTGGCTCTGAAGAAAGCTGACCGTGTAATCATCCCACGCAAAACGTAACTTTGCCTCGTAGATTTGGAAAGTCAAGTGCTCAGGATTAAGGACCCAAGAGTTGGAAAATGCGTTGTCAGACAGATGGAGGGCCTCAAGGTTGGGCATGCGGCCCAGCGCGTCTTGCAACGCTTTCCAGAAAGAGTGCGGTAGAGCCTGAGACTGACGCCTGGACTCTTGATTGAACCAAAAGAGCTTGACGAAAGGACCATAGCGACTTTGCATGACGATCGTTCTGCAGGCAAGGTACGCTTTCGTAGGATCCAGAAACATAAGATTCTCGTAAAGCTTGGCTTCTGCCTGACTTTGAAAGGCTTTACAGGTGCAGCACAAAGCCGCCAAATCTCCTGTTCTTGGACTAACCCAGTATACGATTCTTCTGCATATGATCTCCGGATATGCAGAGTGATTGGCCGACATCTGTCGGCTGTTCCTATAGCTCTAACTGTCAAGTGCTCACCGCACATGCTCCAGACTTGGACCTACAGTACTTCCAGGTCCGAGATAAGAGACTGTGCAAAGATACGTTTTCTATCGACGCGTCCGACGCGATGTGGGAGTCAACCCGAAAGTAGGGTTAGCCGAATTCGGTGTCGCCCTGAACGGGTGTTTTTCTTCTGTTTTTCACCCGTCCGAACGCGCTTGTTCAAGACCTAAAGCTTGATCTCCACCCGTCACCATGGCCGGCAGAACCGACTTACTCGCATGGCTGAATGAACTTTTGCAAATAAACTATACCAAAATTGAGCAATGCGGCACTGGCGCTGCATATTGTCAAGTACTCGATTCAATCTATGGTATAGACTTCATCGCGTCCGTAGTCACACCAGTTTTCTCATCTATCTGTCCCTATCGTTCTCGTACATTTATGTTGCAACAGGCGATCTGCCTATGACTAGGATCAAATTCAACGCTAAACACGAGTATGAATTTATCGCGAACTTCAAGGTAATGCAAAATGTATTCAAAGCGCGCAAGATCGATAAAGTTCGTACTATTCTTTCATTCATCTATGTGATGGTCAATATGAAACATGACCTAAATTAGCCGATTCCGGTGGAAAAGTTGGTAAAATGCAAGATGCAGTGAGTTCACTTCGCTTTTCGATTGTCGTAGATTAGAGACCTAAAGCGGTGGTCCAGAGACAACCTCGAATTCTTGCAATGGATCAAACGCTTCTGGGACTCGAACTATGGCGGTCAAGGCTACGACGCTGCCGCACGACGGAAGGGCGCTCCTGCAGATCCCCCAGCCACTGTTGCGCCCCTGTCAACTGGACGTAGTAGTAGCAGCGGCAGCAACAACTTGGCCGTCGGTGGTACTAGGTCCGGAGGTAAAACCCCTCTCGGACACAGAACCGGATCTGCTCAACCAAGTGAGGCCACACTCCAACTGCAAAGCCAGATAAAGGAGATGCAGACACATCTGGAAGGACTAGAGAAAGAACGAGACTTCTACTTCTCGAAAGTTAGTTTCAGCATTCTCTCCTTTTTTTTTTTCCTTTTCTGATCACGCTCCTTAATCAATAGTTGCGAGATATAGAGATTCTGGTTCAGGCACAACTCGAAGTTTCTGAACCGGACGCTAAGGATAATGATACACTGAAAAAAATTCAGGAAATATTATATTCAACAGAGGTTGGTGGTCATTGGTCTCCCATTCTCGGACAAGGCCGATCCGTATTACAGGATGGGTTTGAAGTTCCAGATGCGAGCGCTGCTCCCGTTGATGAGGAAGAAACCTTTTAGACCCTTTTACCGGTCCCCCTTACATTGCACACGCTTTGACTTGTATGTATCGATATTAGCATAATGGTACCCCTTTTCAAACCCGGTTTACCCATTTTCACACTCCTTTTAGTAAATTCATGCTTTTCCTGTTGAGCTTTGTGATGAAGTCTTTCTTAGCCTATACTTGGCCGTTTCACCTTCATTAATCTACGTTATTTGACAAACGAGCAAAAATCAATCAATTTACACAGTAATTACAACACATGAAAAGAGTGATGTTTTGAGCATGTTTTGAGCATACGAAGAAATCGCAGACACACCACTACCATCCCGCGCTTGATTTCCCATTGCTCTCCCACACGAGGATGACTCTATTAATACAGTGCGGCCACCCGCTTAACCCCCGTACTGCCTATAAGGCATATTAAACTTTGACAAGTATTCTCCTATCAATGGCGAACTTCGCGCATAGAATAAGAAGGGAGCCTGCTATGAGAGTTGTCCCGGAGAAAATTATCACTGTGTTATAAGAACCGTGATTCTTGGTCAACAAAGCCCCTGCCAGAGGGCCACCTAGAAGAGACCTGTTAAGTGAGTCAGTGCACTGAACAAAAATTATATGAACGATAATATCCGGCCAATAACAGTTACGTGTACCACTTCTCCCACCAAAACCCACGATGAGGATGCCCATCGGAACACGCGACCGCATAGTTGTCCCAAGGGCACGCGTCGAGAAGCACACAAATAGAATTATACTCACGGAAAAGAAATGACGGTGTAAAGCATACCCATTCTCGCCCCGATTTCATGCACATCCGATATTTGGGCGACGCAGGGATTGATGACGGATATAAAAGCACCGGAGAAGAATCCATATATAATGGCGAAGACGAGGACCAGGGGTAGGGTATAAGATAATTTCCATATTACGAGGCATGATATACCAGAAAAAAATGCGGAGGGTATGAGCAGATTGAATCTACCGACGGTGTCGGAGAGGTACGCAGGTAACACTCGGCCCAAAATGCCGCCACCGTTCATTGCCGCAAGTACGAAGAAAGAGGCTTCACTATGTCCTATTAAGGACTCAACATAGTCGACGATGTAAAAGAATGGTATGAATAATCCTTTACGGGACGAGTCAAGCATGTTTTTCCTGTAAGATAGCTTAGAGGAACTTACCTAGCGAAACGATGCAACTACCGGCTGTCAAGAAGATAAATCTGGAATCCTTAAACGTGTTGACGTTGAAAGTGGGTGCCGAATTTCTTCGTGCCGAAAGAGATGTGACTAACAATGTGGCCACAAAACACAGGACAGTACTGAAGATCCCACAGATACGAATTGCCCAGGGGAAGCCAACCTTCCTAAATAGGTATCGTAGTACAATGGGATATAAGACTCCTCCTAAGGTATGCCTTCTTATTAGTGGCTGGGGGACTAGTATACAGTACTCACCTGCGCTCGTTCCTGCTGTCGCAATACCGGTAGCAGTCGCTCGATAGCTTGTAAAGTGGGTTGATACGCTAGCTATAGATGGATAGAACCTGTTACAGATTTAGACGTCAGCGTTATCCTACTGTGCCTGAAGGAACCACAACAAACCGCCCCTATCGACTTACAGGAGGCCAACCGAGACACCGAAAAGTATCCCTTGTGAGAGCAAATACTCGTGATATGCCGTCGAAAAGCTTGTGCAAATGGCGCTCAGAAAGTATAATATTGTGCCACAAGCCATCAGACTAAATGGCCCATACGCATCGAACAGAGGCCCAATAAAACCACCCTGTAAGGAACGAGAACCAGCGTAAACGGAATGGCCGAACAGATTGAAGTATAAACTGCTTACCAGGAAGAAAAATACCCATAGTTGCAATGTCCCTATCCACGACACGGCCGAGGGTGACATGTGTTTCAACTGGTGAGTGGAGTACCACGATTGATAGGTCCCGAACGCGTTTATCTGCCCAAAGGTACAGAACAGTGCGATAAAAGATCCCAAGACAGTTATATTGGCCCTGAAGCCACCCTCGGGTCTAGAAGGAACTCCACCAGTATCCCCCGCTGTGGATGAAGTTGCATCGGAGATAGGGCTGTGACAATCGTACGAGCGTAAGGTCATAACGTCTTTTTCTGAAGCCGAAGAAGATGATAGGCCTTGGAGCTGCTCGCATTTCTCGAGTTCGGGCATCCTTCTGTGTAGTGGGACCTGGGGTAGACGTAGGGAAACGAAAGCCTACGAGGGGCATAGCTACTTATAATAGGAATGGCTCGTCGGAGCGCCTTACGTTCTATCTGAGGAGAATAGGGAGTTATAAGCGTCGGGACCCGGATATTTTTTCTCCTGCCCGTTCACGGCGGACTTGAATTTTGCTTTGAAAGAGGTGTCCAAGTCATTGAAAACCCACGATTAAATGAGACCTAGATCTGAGGTAAATAGACTAACTTGCGCAATCCAGACTTTCCTGCATTTGGTGAGTTTAGTGCTCGCAGTAACGTACAGCCCTTCTGTTACCGAAAATACAGGAACGAGGTGTGTTCGCAATTGAGGATATGGACACAGCTTTCACCCGTGAACGCCGGCATGGTCCATGATATCTTCGGGGGCATTGATCTACTAATACTGCTTGTAACGGTACAGAAGCTTGTGCGGGATGGAAGGCACCTGGAATCATAGAAGGCCTAATGATCGTTACAATGGGTTAGAGTTTGAGCATCATCGAGCTGGTAAGGCAAAGATAGCTTAAGCAAGAACATTCAAACATGGAGTTGCTACGGACCTAGAGCGGTTGTCGTAATGTCGGGTGGCCTCTTTCTACTTAGCGTTCAATAGGGAAACGGGACGGTAAAGAGTCTCTGATCCCTGAATAATTGGAGCACGTCGTTCTTGTAATAGTCAGACGTTGCATGGGATCACAAGCACGGATTGTAGATATCACAAATTGGCAAGTATGAGTTCTCGAGGGATTACAGCAGCGGTTTCAGCAGGCCATGGCTATTCCCCTTTGCCGTATAAAATTCACAGGAAATTTGCTTCCCCTTTAAGAGCGGAACAGAGTTTTGCTCAGGTAGTACTAATAAATGGCCACAATAGCATTTTACGTGACTTACTAGGTCATCCATGTTCGTTCCGAGCACTGCGAGGAGCGTTTCTTTCACGGTTATAGTGCGTCATGGCTAAACCTACACATGAATTCATCAAGATTCTACTCCGCCACTACACCTGGAACGATCCCAGCCCCCTCACCGGTCACATGCAGGTTACGTCTGTTGGCTCTAAGCAGCCTGTACTTTTGAATTACCTTTTCCCGTTCCCTGTCTATCATTGATTTCTGTGCCATCGAGAGCACACCCTCGTTCTTGGGAACAGCGAAGCGTTGCTGTAGCTTTCTTGCACCACGAGGGAGTGCCGTTAGTGCTGGTGGGGCCTGGGCAATGTCATTTAATCTTCGTGGTAAGGAGGTCGAGACCTTTTCAAAATCTTTACTCTGCGTCGAGACTTTAGTGTTCATTACAACCATATTAGCGGCAGGCGAAGCAAAACGTTTCGATTGCCCGCTATCAGCTTGAAGGGACCGCGGAGATGGCTTAGCCGCATTGCTTTTAACAGTGTTTGCAAGTTGTCTCGCCTCCTTGAAAGCCTGTCTCACGGTCGCTCTTGACCCTTGGATGGCTGATCCTACAATCGGCCGCATGCCATCTTCCACTCTCCTAGATAATTCCACCATTAGTACCGTAGCTGTATGCGCGGGGTAGCACTTGCCGATTAAACTGTTGTATTGATTCGCCATGCTGTATCTTCCACTGAATACTGCCCGAGCTTTTACGAGAATCCGAGTTATCCCTCTCGTCACCACCATTCACCCTTCTCCGCTTGCTTCCTTGTGGATTACTATTGGGTTCGAGCTGTCGTTTTTTGGATTTCCATTCCTCTCGTATCTTTGTTGCGTCTAGGATGCGCGACGCGGACTTCGGTATGGCTTCACTGCTCAAGGAATCCTTTTCGGGCGGTAAATCGACCTCCCTGTGACACAAACATAAAGCGAGATCAGGCGTTATACAACTTGTCATTGACACATTTCAGACCTTCGCCATTGCAGCTCTTCCCTTGCTGACCGCTTCGCCCGCTTGTGAGGCATTCTCGGTAGCTATTGTTTACCATCATTTGCCTGACGGACCGCGGCCCGACTCGAGTAGTTTATGCCTATACTCGGGTCCTCAAGGCCTCAACGTTCAACGTCAATGTCCACATTGCAAGTAGCTGCGCTCGCACTCCAATTTCAAGTTCATCGTGACTTAGAATGACCAAGCCCGTCAGCGGAGTTGCCACTCACCTGCCAACACCCAATCTCATTGTTTTGTTTCCATATAGAGAACCATTTTGCCGCTACCTTGTGATAGTAACCACCGGTAATCGGTAATCAGTTAATGGAATATATATAGATAAAACAATAACATCGCCATAAATACTCAGTTGCCAGTTGGCAGTGGAGGAACCTTCCACGCGACAACTTTCTATGCGAATCCTATACTTGTCAATTCTTTTGGCTACTGTGCCCTTCACAAATGGTCACGCAGGTCAAGTGCCGGTTGTGAATGGTGTGATTGGCGGTGTACCGAACGCGACAACCACGATAAACCCAACGACATTCTCGGCTGCCAGCAACGCAGCAGGTGGACTACACATTGTTGAGAATTCGGGCATCTGTGGTACGAAATGTGATTTTCCGTGCATAGCTAGAATTTTGACGTTTCACCAGAAACAACTCCCGGTGTCTACCAAGCTTCGGGCTATGCGAACCTGACTTCTACCAGTGGTTTGTGGTACTTGATGATGTTAATTAACCCATGATGATAGGTTAACGCGGGTTTAAGGTTTTGGTATTTTGATGCGCGAAAGAATCCGGACACGGCACCTTTGGCACTCTGGTTCAATGGTGGAGTGAGTTTCGCATTGCATATCGGAAATGAACATCTCATCAAGCGGCACCCCAGCCGGGGAGTTCGAGTATGATTGGATTGTTCCAAGAGCATGGTCCTTGCCGCATCACCAATGATAGCTCTGCCGTGACCTTAAACCCCTACTCATGGAACAATGAAGTCAACATGCTTTATATTGATCAGCCCGTTGGTGTTGGTTTCTCATATGGATCTCCTACTGTTAGCGACTCCCAACAAGCAGCTGTGGACATCTGGAAATTCATGCAAATCTTTCTGAGCGACAGCAGATTCGCTAAATTCCAAAATCGCAGCCTTGCTATTTGGACAGAATCGTACGACTTTCCATTAACCACTTCACCTTCTTAATTGACACGTACCCAGGTATGGTGGTCACTACGGTCCCACGTTCGCCGCGTATGGAAATGTGCATGATTATTTCTTAGAAGCATATTAACGGTGATTTTACAGATACTTCCTTTCACAAAATGTTGCCATTGGTACCGGCGCGATCTCTGGATTAAAGCTTAACCTCCAGTTTCTTGGAATTGGGGACGGACTAACAGTGAATGGTTCTTTTATCTTGTTACGTCAGCAATAACCAAAAACGCACCAAGGATCCGTTGAACCAGTATCCTGGTTTCCTCAAATATGCAGGGACAAATCCTTATCATGCGCTCGTGTCTTCCAGCACCATTTTGCATGCCGAAACTGAATGGTCAAAATCGGGAGGATGCAGGGATAAAGTCAGCACCTCCCCCCCCATTTTTAACTCGGTTCCCTCTGAATATTGGAATAGATAATAGCCTGCTATAATGACGGTTCCAACTCAGTTTGTTCAAATGCGCAAGACTTCTGCAATACAAATATACTCGGCCCGCTTGCAGGTGATTGGGATGTACGTATTTCAGTTTAGCTTTAAGATTACTCTTAACTTGGATGAACTTCACAAAGGTGTACTATGTGCTAACTCGAAATCCCGACCCATATCCTCCTTCAATCACGAACTATATTAATAGTGTGAGGTCGCGAATTGGGGCCCAAGTAACGTGGCAAGAATTAAGTGATAATGTTTATAACAACTTCGCCTCGACAGGTTAGTTCTTACTGTTGATAGAAGATGAAGTGGTAATGGTTACTTACGTAGGTGATTGGATGAGAAATTCTGCGCCTCATCTGGAGACCGTCATAAATGCTGGTGTGCGTATCAAAATAATGGTTAGTTGGACTTTCACAGACTAATTCTTGCAGGTTCGAACTATTGTCTTCGATGGCGATGCTGTACGTTTGTACTCCTCTTACTTTAGGATCATCACCAAAGTCCTAACTATGACAGGATTATATCCTCAATTTTTACGGAGTCGAGGCCATGGTGCGTCTGCACTTCCTCGTATGAGGATTCCTACATTCACATTCCTTTCAGGTCGATGCACTACAGACCCGGTTCACACCACTTTATCATCGACAACGATTCCAGCCATATACAGTTGCTGGTAAACTAGCAGGCCAATACAAGAATGCGGGTACGTTTTCGTACGTTAGGATCTACGGAGCGGGACACGAGGTACCGAGCTACCAGGTTGGTACATAACTTAATCAGGCCGCGACGGCTCTGACACGAAAATTTTTAGTATGGAAATCTGCAGAGAGGTCAGGCAGCGGCCCAGATGTTTACTCAAATTATGTCGAACCGACCGTTAAGGGCGACATAAATGATAGTGTATTTGCCAGCCCTTCATTAAAAGAGATTGACTAATACACGTGGCACTTGCGTCACAGGGTCCAACTTTGCTTCGACTCCCCTCACTTTGCTTGACCGCTCCGGAATGATGTCTCAGGTCGCAAGTTATCCTTTGGCGCTCTTGAAACTAATGGACGAGGGTGATGGATCCACTGGACAGCCGTCTCTAGGAATCGCCAAACGTTACGGCGTAGAATCGTCGGCATACAACGTACCTGCACATAAAATGCTGCAAGCATTGATCACCTACGCACCATCCCCACAAACTATCGCTAAAGAATTCTTATTTGAACTTAGAAAGTGTGAGAATGTACTTGCAGTAACGTTGGGTGTGTTGTTTCGTTGGTTTGATTTTTCAATCTGAGCCCATCTTGCTGGATCTGTTTTAAGCTGAGGAAGTGTATAACGAGGTTTCGACTTTGCCCGCAAATGAATGGGCAGGTATGGTTCTTCAGGAACTCCAGGAGTTTGATGGCGACCTCTCAAAAGTTATGCAGCTGGGGAGTCACTACTTATCTCATCTGGTAATCGTGTGTATGTGGATCTTTTGCTGCAAGGTAGTCAGCTTGTATTGTTATGCTACTTTTTTAAGTTCGAAATCCCAGTGGAAAACCGACACATCAAGATGGGATTCGCCCTACTCCGAATCATGGGTGCATTGAGGATATCGAGGAATTATTGACAAAAGCTAAGAGGAGTCAATCAGCTTTAAAGGATCGCAGTTGACTGGATACTAGGCTAAGGTCTGTTGTAGGTCATGCTCCGTGATGCGCAAGCTACTGTAATCTAGTCTAAATTCAGTGGTAACATGGAGTCTACATAAAGTATTTGTTTCTGAGTACCCTCATATGTTTCTGCCATCATCGAAGGTTCATAAATCGGAGTGAACGTTGTCTACTCATCGGCACGAGTCGACACGGAGTCCGAGATTGGAGACCCCGGTCACTCACTGTGACACGACATCGAATAAGGACCCCGTGGTCCTGGCAAATAACGAATCTACTGCCCGTACACCGGATGGCTGAGCCAACGAAGAAAGAAACTGAGCAGGTCTTTAAGGCTCTTAAAGCCCAGAAAGCAAACAAGGCGAGCCCGTTCTTTTCTTATCTTGGCCTTACACTTACTTGTAGATCCATAGGTATGTTTTGATTGTGGTGCTCGGAACCCAACATGGTCCAGCGTCACTTTTGGTGTCTATATCTGCCTGGATTGCTCGAGTGTGCACAGAAACATGGGCGTCCACATCAGTTTTGTCCGGCAAGTGCGACATTAGCTAATACATTACATTGCTCAATTTCTACCCGTTCCTCCCAAAGATCGACCAATCTGGATTCCTGGCAACTGAATCAACTGCGCACGATGAAAGTGGGGGGGAACGCATCAGCAACTGAATTCTTTACGAAGCATGGTGGTGCTTCATTGCTTACCGATTCTGATACAAAGAAAAAATACGGCAGCCGCATTGCAGAACTCTACAAGGAGGAATTAAACAGACGCGTGAAGGATGATATCGCCAGGTGCGATATTCAACATTCTTGCCCAACGTAATTAAATACATTTCAGATTCCCTAATGGCATCCATGTTGAAGGTGCCGAGACAGTGACTTCACCGCAAACGGAGGAAACCGAAGAGGATTTCTTTGATTCGTGGTCTAAACCTGCTACACCAAAGTCCTCTGTTCCTGGCACGCCTCGCACTGTTACACCACCTGTCGTCGGGCGCACCCAATCTGGCGCATCGTCAAACAGTTCTACCTCCACAAACTCAACTCCTACTTCCACTGCCCCCCGTACAATCACATCGTCCTCCACCTCACGCCCCTCCCGACTTGGGTCTACAAGGTTGAACTCTTCATCCATGATATCTTCGACTTCGTCAGCTCCCAGGAAATCCAAACTCGGTCTCGGCGCAGCGAAGACGAAAACAGTTGATTTTGAGGAAGCCGAAAGAAAGGCTAGGGAAGAAGAAGAGCGGACTAAACAATTGGGATATGATCGACGCCGAGAGGAAGAGGAAGAGAAAGCAAGGAAGGAAGCTGAAGCTCTGAAGAAGGCTAACGAGATTGGACCGAAGAAATCGTCTTTTGTCGCCGGCGCATCTACGACTACGATGAAAGATACTTTAAACACTGCACAAAAATCGGCCGCGTTCCCTCGTCTGGGTTTCGGAGCTATCCCTGGAGCAGGAGCTGCAGCAGCTGTTGCAGCATCGACCACGTCACCCAAGAGGTGTGTCATAATAACGTTGTATTGGCATGAAAATCCTAACCAGTACATTCCTAGTGCTGGACCTGTCGTTGACGATACGCCTACAACGGCGCGAGAGCGGTTTGGCGGTCAGAAAGCTATCTCGTCCGATATGTATTTCGGCCGGAACGCCTATGATTCTGCTACTCTTAGTGAAGCACACACTAGACTTCAAGCATTCCAAGGTGCTACTGCGATATCCTCAAATCAATACTTTGGACGTGAGGAAGAGGAAGGAGTTGACCATGCAGCCGACTTAGGGTCGTTGGGGGACGGTAGTTTATCTGGGCTAGAGATGGCTGCTAAAGATGCCATAACAAAACTGATGGCAAATCCTGATGTTCAGAATATCGGAGAGAGCATAAGAAGTGGAGCTCTCAAGGTGAAACTAATTGTCATCCCCGATTAACCTGCTTAGCTGACTGATGCTGTAGCTTTCTGACTATTTGGCACAAATGTCCGAACGTTGACGTGGATGGGGTCAGTATACTACCGCGTTGTTTCTTGACTTGTGTCAGAATATATCCTATTTCACTTATATTATTGAGCACCTGAGTAGGAACCAAAACCGGCGGAGTTTCCGCGCCGAGCAGATGGCTTATGTAACACGAATAGATTTCAGCTTTCGCCACACATCTTAGTTACAAACTTCCTTCTGACTATGGACGCCCGCCTTCGACGAGTGAACAAGGAAATCGCAGGTAAAATCATCTCATCTTTTCAAGGAACGATTACATTAATCTCACCCGCTGCTGGTAAAGATTGCAAGAATGACAGGGCATCGAATATCCAGATTGAACTCATCAACGATTCACCGTTTCATCTTCAAGGTAGATTTCCAGGCCCAGAAGGGACACCATACGAGGGTGGCAAGTTTGACGTAGTGGGTGGATACACCACTTGGTCTGAGACGTTCTACTCGCGACTGATCACCGGCATGCAAAACACTTAGGACATTGTAATCCCCGATTCCTATCCATTTCAACCGGTTAAGATGAAATTCATCACAAAAGTGTACCATCCCAACATCTCGTCGGCGTCTGGCGCCATCTGTCTAGATATCCTTAAAGATGCCTGGTCGCCAGTCCTCACACTCAAATCGACGTTGATATCGCTGCAGAGTTTATTATGTTCCCCAGAACCAAACGATCCTCAGGATGCAGAGGTTGCTAAACACTATACCACGAGCAAGAGTAGTTTCGAGGAGACAGCAACGTATTGGACACAGATCTATGCGGGTGGACCTGGTTTGAAGAAGGGAAAGGGATTGACGAAGACACAGGAGCAAGATGAGATTGCTATCGCAGGCCTGGAGCGGGCACATGTGGAGAAATTCGAGAGTCTTGGCTTTGAACGAGGCAAAGTGGTGCGTTGGTTTGCCCAAAGCACCTGGTTAATGATGTCTGATCGCCCGTCTAGATTGACGTGCTTCGCCGATTGAACTATCGTGGGTCAAATGTGGCCCAGATCACAGACGATAGAATAGTTGAAGAACTCTTGAAATGAGCACGAGCTTCGACTTGTCCTCTCGTTTCTCCCTCGTGTACCATGGAGTCATAGCTAATTGTATAAGCAATTATCTTTACACTCACTTCTGGTTTGCTCAACAGTGCGCGATATCAAATTTTGGTTTCAAATCTATCGATCAGAGACTCTGCCCAGTACATGATCTCCAGTTGAGATCCATGCATTGCTATCATACTCTGCCTGATACACCATCTCCATACAATTACAATGTCATTTCTGGATACTCTTATCCAGGACCTTTTATATGAACACTCGCTGAATCTTTTCGGGTGATAAAGCTGCCTTCTCCTGGTCCTCCTGAAGTCAGTCTGTGAGGTTTTTGATATCCTTCTCAGCACTTTGTTCAACGTCCGTCTTCTGTGCCTCTATCTCCCTTTCCCTCGTATCCACGACGCTCTTTCTAGCTTCTGCGCCGCCTTCCCATCCGAACCACGTATAACGCGCACAATGAGGTCCGCGGATTAGAAGAATGACTAATTGCGCGGCATACCACGCAAGTGACAAGGAAGCCGCCGCGCGCCATCCGTATCGTACGAAGACCTTCGTGCCTACGGCCGTACCCATGACTTGACCTATAAATATCTAATGAACGCATCGTTTTACTTCCACCTGCGTAGAGGAAAGACGCGACCAACTTACGGAAATAATGAGAAGTGCGTTAAGACGAGAATGCGCCGCAGCTGATATGCTATTAAGCAAGTCAGTCAATTTGTGCAGCACAACATTGTCTCTGCCTACCCTATTACAGACGTAGTCAGGGACACTTGAGTCATCTGTCTGAATATATCGGTGCCAATGGTGACCACTATGACCGCGCCAATGTCTATTCCTCCAGCTCCCACCTGGATCGCCTGGAAGAGAATAGAAGCGACAGTGCTGATAGCCTTGAGGAACATAATAGTTTGAAATGATCTGCCATCTACTTACCTAATTAACGTCCCATACCAAGGCACAAACCGATCCACGGTCCGACCTACGACGGGGGACATTGCAACGCCTGCCATACCAAGCAACCCAAAGAGACCGATGACCACTCTACATGAATACGAATGTTAGAGAATGAGAGGATCGAAGGAAAAGACAGCAAACGTTGAATAATTATATGGCGGTTCAGCCAGCAAGAACGTTAATGTAACCCAGAAACTTGAAAAACATGCACTAGATGTTATGCAGACCAAACACGACTGAATAAGTAGAGGTTCAGTAACGGCGAATTTAGCCATGGAAAGTAATATGTCGCAGTACGTCAAGCCTTTATTCTTGCTCGGATAGTCGGGAATGATGAAATAGCATCCCACCAACAGGAAGTATTGCAACCCTATTGCCATGTAGTACACGACGCGCCATGATGTAAATTGGGCAATGATGCCGGAAAGGACACGGGCCATGAGGATACCGAAAAGAAGGCCAGACAGCACGACTGATATTGCTGTTGCTCGACGTTCCGGAGGCGCAAGTTCTGCTGCAAGAGGGAGAACGATTTGCGGAGTCGCAGTAGCCACTCCGACTAGAAATGAGATTACTTCAAACGCGGCGAGGGACGACGTTATCGCAAGGCCAATTGTTAATGAGGCAGAAATTAGAATAAGAAGCAAGATCAGTTGTCGTCGCCTAACTAGATCTCCAAGTGGTGCTATGAGGAGAAGGCCGGCCGCGTATCTGTTACGAGATGAGTTATCGTCACTGAGATTTCAAGACACGAACCCAGCTTGGAGGAGTGTCGGTATCCTAGCAAAAATAAGGAAAGGACGAATCGTAGACACAGATGGAAGGTACCTGGAAATATCATTGTATGTTACATGGAACGACTTTGATAGTTCGACTGAATGAGTAGTAAATTAGCGTTAAGGCATAATAAAGCCCTGAGTTATTTACTTAGTATCGGTTGGCAGTAATACAGATTAGCAACGGCTAAGGGATGATTCATGACCGAGGTAAAAGATAAATACTGTGAGTTATCACTCACTGAATGTACTTGCGATGCCAAAGGAGACATTTAGCAGAAGCCCAAAATGAAATGGTTTGTCGGGATGGTATCGCAGTCTCTCAGGGATAGGTAAGAAACCAAAGTCCTTGTCGAAAGTTCTGTCTTGCTCGTGTTGTTTGTTATCTTGATCGTGAGTGACATCAATGACGGTAGGGGTTCTTGATACTTGTCTTGAGATAGTGTCGATATTCATTTTGGTATACGAGAGTACTATGAATGCTCGTAAAGCAGTGGGAAGGGTTTAAAAGAACCATAGAAGTTAAGGCCTGGGGACCATTTTGAATAGTAATCTTACCGTTTGAATCCCCGGGCGGGCTCCGCTAGTGTGGCGTGGGTCAGATGATTCATTGGCGTATCTCCGGCGGGCGCTGCACCAATCAATTTTTGCCCCCCTTTTTTAACTCGTGACTGACCCTTGCAAATGACAAGGCGATCATTAAACGATATTAATCATTAATGGATTACCGTCTGTGTGTATGTTGTGGGCAACCTGGTCATCCAGAATCTAGGGTTTTCTGGCCGTCTATTGCGAATTTCTATCAATGGTAATGCACGGTGTAACGGATATCCATGGTAGCGCGAAGCCGTGAACTCAAATAAAGTCAAAGGTTATAATTACTACTGGTTACGTGTGGTGAGTCAGGTTACGAGTAATGTGCGGCATTCTCCGACGCCTGCGCCACCTTTTAGAAACGCAATCAGGTACCTTTTTTTTTTTTTTTTCCGAACTGCGCCAACGACGCAGTTTTAATACAAAAGACCGATAGCTACGGAGATATCTGACAAAGACAAGGGGAACCTATGTCATATACACCGGAGTCAAGTAATACCCGAGTTTGCAGGAAAGGAACGAATTAAAAATCACAGGCGGTAAAAACATATCAGCGCAAGAGTTATGAACTAGAGATGTCGTCGAAAGTGCCTGTTGATGGATTCTGTTTTACGAAGTTCTGACCTCTTTGGCTGAATTTCGCACTGCACAAAGATCAAGTATTTACGAACGTGCCAATGACAAAGAATGTGTGTGCAGGTTTGCGATGCATGTGGACGGAAGTAACATCCATCTTCCTCATCCCTATGAAATCTCCTCCAGTATACATACAATTTGTGATAAGTTTTGTAAATCTTGCCATGTCTTTGAAGAATCTGTTAGAGTCCCCCCCCCCCCCTTAACAATACCTTCTAGCATCTTTTTTTTTTCTTGTATCAAAACATGTATATTGTATTATGACCCACTGGGACGCTTTATGAAGGGTTCAACCCCTTTTATTGTGCAATTATTTGAGGTGCGCTGTTTCAATGTTTCAACATCGCTTATCTTATCTGTCTGGTCACGAGTTGCCTGTGGGACTCACATACGATGATTTCTGTTTGAATGGTTTTTTTGTACAGTCTCTAAATAGAAGACCTCCTTTTGTCTGTCTCAACCAATCCTTCCACCGAGACTATTTGAAACAGAAATGAAGCAAAAGGGACATGGAAAGGACTGAAAATTTTACATCACCCCACAAGTAGGACGTCAATTTGTTTTAATTTTGGGAGGAAAACCCGTTTCCAGCATCGCATCTCAGCACAGAATGATTTAAGAATGGGGAATATTGTGCTGTGCCGAGCGCTGAACGCGACGTGTACAAACTCTGGCCCCTAGCCTCGCAGACCTATTGCATAAGAAAGATCCTAGCGTCAACTATAGATCTCTGTCTAATACCCCCGAACTGCCCAGTTGGTCAGGTTGGTAGGGTGATAATATTTTCGTCGCTCGACTCAGGAAGTATATCCACCGTCCCAACAACTTCGAAGCACTTTGCATAATTATGAGTCGACCCTGAAGGAGGTACGGTGGGGTGGAGTGAGAAGACAACGACCGTAATATATATACCTTTTGAATCCCTTCAAATACATTTACTAGAGTGAGCTTAGGTTAGACGCCGGGTGTGTCACACATTGTCACACGTCAGGACGCTTTGTCAACGGCGGCTACAGCCTCCAACACGTCTTGCTCATTGCCTTCATCATCCTCCACTACCAAGTTCAAAAAAATTACTCTTCGTGTCTTGTATCATATAGATTCTCCATAACTCTCATTTATAATGGGTCAGAACAGCTCACGTCACCAGCCTCGACATTCCGAGGGTCACTCTGCCGACGACGCCCACGATTTGCGTTCGACATTGCACACAACCTCAACAACAGCGCCTTTAAGCGTAGAAGGCGAATCAAAGCGTACTGGGAACAATGTTGAGGTCGACCCTTCTTCGCCTTTGAGACAGACTCGCCGCTCCCTGCTTCGCAGGAGCTTCCTCAGTCTTACGAAGTCGCCATCACCATCGTCGAGCCGTGAAGGAAGCCTAGCAGGTAGCATTTCAAATAAACGTTCATGGCTTAATCCAAGACGATGGTCAAGGGCCCCGTCAAATGTTGCAGAAGAATTCCCATACCCCGACCATCCTGACGGTCAATCGAACGCATCTCTGAACGTTAAAGGCAAAGAGAGGGAAGAATACGATGATACCGGTGTTCATGATGTTCAGTCCAATGTATCAGCCGACCAACAGCCCGACTCAAATTCGTTCCTTTCCTCACAGTTTGTAACACCATCTTCTACGAGTAACGATAAACCTGAGCTGGCCGAACTCTTCGAAGGGAGCCCCGGTGCTGCTGACGAACGGTCGACGTCAGTTTCATCATTTGCGGCAGCAACTCAGCAGGAAAATAGCTCGCAGCAATATCTCACAGCGCCGGGCATTGCTGATCCACCATTCATGGACAAACAAGATTCGTTACCATCTCCTGCGCCCGCACCGTCCGATGAAAGTATGGAGGCTACGGTGAACGATTCTGCCACGACATCTACAATCGATGCAAGTCCAATTTCAGGTGACGTGACTTCCATTTCCAACGAAGCTCCGGGAGGTAATGCGCCTACAGCAACCCCGGCTCGGCCTTTCCCTCCGCCAGGGACTTTGGTCGTGGTACAGGGCGTCGTGCACACGACGGATGTCCCACGATCAAGTGTTCAGAATGCGAATGCGAACGGGGACGGGATAGACCGAAATGTGATCTACCCTAGTCGGTCGGCATCACAGGAGCGGATCGGTTCAAGTGCTCGCAGCAGACTTTCCACGCTTCTCCATCCACGGTCCGTAGGAACAGCACCCGGCGTGCCGGATTTAAGTCCCGAAGATGATGCTGCACAGTCTATGCAGAATAATCAACAACCCGACAATGTTGACTCCAGTCTGGGTGAAGCAGCTACTGTATCAGGAAGTAGTGCATACGCTAGCCGTGACCTATCAAATCAGCCAATTACGTCACCAGGTAATGAGGTAGCAGCGGTGGACAATGACTTGTCGCCACCTACAATATCGCATGAGGGCGAATGGAATGAAGCTCATGAATATGCCCCATCTGGTGATGCGGAGCAAGGCGTAGGTCAGCGCAACAGTGAAGACTCCAATAGTGGACCTATATCCTCTAGCAGCATAGACGTTTTGGGTACTCTATTAAGGTGTGTCCGTCTGCTATTCTGCGTGTAGGTATGCATGCGACCTAAACGTCATACAAGTGTTGCAGCAGCAGCTACTGCCGCGTCGTTACTCACAGGCTCCTCTGAGCCTATTTTACCATCCAACCATTCTGCCAATCCCTCGAGCGATTCCGCGCGGACCACGAATACCCCTGTTAATACAGATTTCTCAGTAGCAGGTCGAGCGGAACGGATGAGAAATGCTTGGACATCTATAAGGGAACGTTTAGGGATTAGATCATCCGGTGAGTTTTTACGACCTCCGACCCTCGGACTTTTCGGGCCGCTCCGTAATCCCTTAGTAATCTTCTATTACCCCTCTCAGGTTCATCCAACAGTAATACAAATCCCAGTAGCACAGGTGCCGGTACGGCTGCACAGTCAGCTGCAGAAGCGAGGGAAATGATGCTTGGCGAGATGGCCCGTGCATTCAGCGTCGGTCTTGGTTTGGGGGCTTTCGCTGGACCCGCCTCAACTAATAACGGTCTTCTTGGCCGCCCGGCAGAAGTAACACCCTCAGCCGAAACTCGAACGCTGCCTATTGAAGGCAGCTTTGAGCGTTTTCTAATGGATTTACAGGCGGACCTTCGCATTGCGCTGACCACCGGTGAGGGTGGCAATGGTGTTCGCGCCATGGCTGCAGGCAGTGGATGGAGTGATACCCCATCGTCGAGTGAAACCCAAGAACAAAGTGAAGGGGATATTGCACCCGGACAGACTGGAGGCGACGTTGCACCAATTGAGATCCCGGAAAGCCGTGACAATGTTGATCAGCAGCGAGAAGAGAACAGCGATATATCAGAATTGCATGAAGTCGGTGACTCCGAGGATGAACCGGTTGCATCGATGGGTCCAGCCCCAGAGACGACCGGAGCAGATATAGACGGCAGCGGAGGTGATGGGAGGCAACGACTGAATGGCCCTGGGCGTATCAATTGGTGGCGGCTGTACCGCTTCCCTCCAATAGGTGTTCCGAGAAGTAACAGTGCTGCCAGTGCTGCTGCCGCCGCCGCCTTATCGACCGATAGTAGCGAGGCTTCGTCGGGAGCACCTGCTCCCTTGCCGATGCAGTCAACAGAGTCTCTTGGGGCGGGCGCGGCTGCGTCCGCCTCGCCTACGCCCAGTGATACCGCAACGCATGTCCCCAACACACCGAACGTAGGGGACTACGCGACCAATGGACAGAACCCCAATGTGCCAGCACACAGTACGGTCGTTCCCGTCATTATTGTGGGTCTCCAGTCCGTTCATATGGAGTGGCGTCCTGAGCTTAATGCAAACCACGAGCATGAGCACTACCATCATCACCATCATGAAGCTACTGATGACTTCGCGGACGATCGAACAGACGACGTATTTGTTCCTACTCCAGACCGTGACGCCAGCCTTGATCGTGAAGCACAGGAGTCAGACGTAGCTCGCTCCGTTATGGATGCTACCACGGAAGCAACCGATGACGAAGCAAACCAGCGGCGTGGAAGACGGTGGCGATCACGCGCTGCCGATGCATTAAGGAATCTGAGGTCAAGGCGTGGCGGAGACCAAAGAAATGGGGCTAGGAATACCGACATGGGAGCACCTCATTTAGCACACCAAATGCCCCCCATGAGTCCCGGATCAAGGATGTTTTTGATCTACGTTATTGGTGGTGAGTAGAACTTCAATTATTTGACTTGCACTAACGTTTTGCTGCAGGTTATTATCCGCCGAATCACAGTATTGTCCTTGGTAATCCAACAGACCTAGAATCGTTCGAAGCTCTGTCGTACGTCCCAGTCCGTATTCTGATGCAGCGATTTTCATCTATCACTAACTCCTAGTGAGCTTGCGGATCTGCTAGGTCAAGTCAAACCTCCCACAGCAACAAAAGAGGAAATTGAGAAGTCTGGACTACAAGTCATCAGAGCCTCTAATATTGGTGAACATGAATGGGAAGGGAAAATATCGGGTAATTGTACGGAGAGGGTAAGAAATCATGGCTTTATACACCGTATGCGATGTCTTATGAGACGTCAGTGTTTGATTTGTCTCGATGACTACAACCCTGAAGATGACGTCCGTTTGATGTCCTGTCGTCACGCATTCCATAAAGACTGTGTGGACAGGTGGTTGCAGACTGGCAAAAATAATTGTCCTGCCTGCCGCACAAGAGTACGTGTTTCTAGATTTGCATTGTCATCTAATTCTAATACCACACTTATAGGGTGTCTCTACTGAAACCCGCGGCCCTTTTGTTTCATGATATATTCGTTGTTGTCTCGACCTCTTGTGAAGTTCAGCAAGTTCCAAGGCATCTTTCGTTTGAGCTGCTTTACACTCCCTTAATAAAAAAGCTGATACATGTTCTTGTTATCTCATGCTGTATTACGTAGCATATTGTGAATTAGATCGGACATAGCAGAATAATATTGATGATGTTGATGATTGATGATTGCAGTGTCATTATGAGAGAATCTACACAGCGGTGATGCCTGCCTCCTTAAGCTTGACGATAAGTTCATCCACAGACGCTACTTTTCCGCCACCGACGCGTTTTGGAGGTTCAGTAACCTTGACTGTCTCTAATATAGGCGTAAGATCAACACCAAGATCCGTGGGGGAGAGCTTCTCAATTGGTTTCTTCTTCGCCTTCATAATGTTTGGAAGCGATGCATATCGAGGTTCTATTTAAAGGACAATGAGTATTTTGCATGTTGACTATAGCCGATTGTCTTACCATTCAAGCTTCAAATGGCAACTCATGTCAGCGCAAGTAATAAAACAACTTGATTGGTTTCGCTGAATCACTCACCGGAGATCAGTAGTAACCACCAGAGGGAGTCGACTCTTGATTTCT
Organism: Amanita polypyramis BW_CC; assembly: GCA_001691755.2. Classification (NCBI taxonomy): domain Eukaryota; kingdom Fungi; phylum Basidiomycota; class Agaricomycetes; order Agaricales; family Amanitaceae; genus Amanita; species Amanita polypyramis. The sequence continues at coordinate 8,668 of JNHY02000137.1, read as the reverse complement.
TGGCCTCCACCATCAATCTCGCGAACAACCAGTGCCTCTTTCTTGCCCGCATCGATGTCCAACTTGCTTGCAAAAGTTGCCTGCGGCCAGTCCAAAAGTCCAGCTAGCATCTGACCAGTAAGCCCAAGGTCGTCATCGATCGCCTGCTTGCCCATGATGACCAGGTCGACAGATTCGCCTTTTTCCTTCTTACGTCGGATGATGGCACGCAGTGTTTTGGCTACGGCTAGCGGTTCGGGTGCAGGTGCTGATTCGGGGATCTCGACGTGGATGGCCGAATCGGCGCCCATGGCCAGTGCAGTACGTAGGGTTTCGACGGACTTGGACGAGCCTATAGTCACAATCTGGATAGACTTGACGCCGTCTTTGAGATGCTCGCGCAGTCTTACAGCTTCCTCCACGGCTGTGATAAAATTGGCTCGGCACGTTCGAGTTTGAAGTGACCAACTAATTTACCTATCTCATCAAATGGGTTCTTTTTTTTAATTAATAATAAAAAAAAACGCTCGATGAGAAACCCGTCCTAAGAACCATCGTATATACACGCGCACCATTGAGTGTTTGACATTTGCATCAATCCCAGTTTGCTGTGGGTTGACCCGGATCTTAACAGCAAAATCCACGGCTCTGGATCGATAGCTTCAGCAGGGCTTATCATGTTAGGAAACGAGGCATACAGACCGCTTAACGGGAACAAGGATGTTGAGGAGACGAACGGCTGAAGGCCTCATTGCGACCGGCGAGAGAGAGAGGCGGTGAGTGTTTTTGGCCGGGACTAGTTACCGGAGAGAACCGAAAACGGCGAGTAAAAGCTGTTCAAAAATTGCTGTTTAACCCGGATGTAATACAACAAACCTATATAACTATCTTCCTGGCAGAGCATGCGCCTTGCCTGTGCCACCCAGGGACAGGCGCCCAATACCAAAGACCTCGGCTGCGGCTCCCATCTGACGGCATGCGTCTCTTCCCAGCGCTCTTCCATGCCTTTGTCAGGTCAGGTACCCAGGCAGCTGCCTCTGTAGTGCCAATACCAGGACTTGTAGCCGTCGCTGAACTTCTCTCCACAATCGTTGTCCTGTGCGAGAGTGTCCCCCAAAACAGGCAAGCATGCTCGTTCCTGTAATACCACTTATTCCAGAGACCAGTCCCTCAGGAGATCTGCCCGCCAATTGGCTATCAAGTGCCGCTGGTTGTACGACGCCTTAGAGCAGTACGAGAGAAAGCCATTGCCAGATCGGACTGATAGGTACCGGGATAGCGTCATGGCGTCAGCGCAAACCCTTCCCATCGTAGTTCCCACTGATAGATTTACCTATATAGATGCCTTCAACAGGTTGAGCAGACAATGAAAAAATGGTCACAGAAGAAGTCACTTCAGATGTTTTTGCATCAAGGAGACTTTGAGCAAGATATCAACGATTGCAATGATAAAATATCGACTAGTCTTAGTGCACTACTAGTGAGTTGCGGCTTAAAGTAAAGTAAAGATGATGTACTGATGTTAGTCTTAGGTCGGTGCTAACCTCGAAACGCTGGTGTGGCAAAAAGAAGATGAGAAATGGAAAAGGGACTTCAGAGAGTGTCTCGATGAAGACAATAGAGTCATCCTGAAATTGCTCTCGAATGAAAATCTCGTACGGCAAGCATCAGAGTTTGAGATTCTGGAAAATCAAAATGAGATGCGGGGACTATTGGAAAAGCTGCAAAAGGCGAGTTCATTATCCAACACGCAATTACTACAGTCGTGTTATATCTTGACATGATTAGAGTTTAGCAGAAAAGGAGTCTTTTTCCAAAGAAGAGCGCGATCGTGTAGAAAGTAATCTGTATGATTTGCTTCGCATGTCTGGTCAATTACCACCGCATAGCCAATTGGATTCCGGAGAGGTCCAATGGACAGACAGGATACCCGTTTCTGGCAGCAGGAATGTTGATATATACAAGGGAAGATACCTCCAACGCGAAGACGTGATGATCAAAGTAATACGCTCGGTCAAAATGGACGAGCAAAGCTTAAACGTACGTTGTACCGGCACAGCCGTATATGGTGATTGACATATCCACCAGAGAATTAAGCGTGAAATTCAGTTATGGGCCACGATATATGAAAGGGACAAAGGGAAACATATCATACCTTTTTACGGCTTTTGGACTGTCGATGGCGTACGGCTGTGAGTTGTTCCCGATAGCCACGTGCCCATCCGTTGTACCCAACTTTGCACACAGAGCTCTTATTAGTCCTTGGATAGATAATGGGGATGCATTAACCTTCGTCAAGAGGAATGACAATATTGTAAACTACAGAAAGCTGGTGATACCTCTCCCTTTTTTTCTTACGCCAAACGTTAACAGTAAGCTACAGATTCGCGGTATTGCGGAAGGGATTCAGGTCCTTCACTCTATGGACCCTCCTATCATTCATGGAGAATTGAGAGCTGTCCGTGTTTTCTCGTCATAATCGGCATGAATCAGGATGCTCAACTTTTCTCCAGGAAAAAATCCTTATTGGAGACAAGGGACAACCTTTACTCACAGATTTTGCCCTAGCCCAGGCATGTTACATTGGGAGTGTTACAGCTGTATCGCTCACGTTTTGCCATACTAGATCGAGGGAACTTCGATCACACAGACTGTGGGTATCGCCGATTATTACAGGTGGTGCGCGCCGGAAATGTGCGCAGAACCGGGTACCGTGTCAACCAAAAGTGATATCTATAGTCTTGCCATGACCACACTAGAAGTCCGTCAATCGTTTTCCTTTCTGAGCGAAACACTTAACTTGACCTAGCTGCTAACGCATGAAAAACCATTCGCTAGACTGAAGAGGGGTGTTCACGTCATTCGAAAAATGGAGATGGGCGAGCGGCCCGACCGTCCAGACGATAAGCATGCCATCGAGCGTGGGTTGGACGAGAAGATGTGGGAGCTTCTTTGGTCATGCTGGGCACCGAATGGGGAAGATAGACCTTCCATCGACGAATTGATATCTCGTCTCTGATACCTACTGCGCTCTGCTCACGATCCAATAGACAGCATCTAATCTTGTACATGACAACTTTGCAATCCTAACGACATGTTGTATTTAATATTTAATAAGAATTCCGTGACTTGCTCAATAATAACTAAGAGATATTACACCCAAAGTCCACCTACAAGTTATATGAGCACAGCCAACGTATTTAGTTTTTAGCTACGCAAATGGTTGGGCGAGCGATTCCCACAGATACAGGGCTGAGTGGTTTCTGGTTCAAGGGGCTGACACGGGGACGCCACACAAACTCGATTTTGCCGATATGCGGACCGTTGGGCTTGGGGGAAGTACTTGCAGTTTTCAGATGTGCACATAAGGCCTCATCTTTCTTACCTCCTCCCCTCCCCTGATTAAATGCTCATGGCAACGCTACCCAAGGCCTTTGCCGCTATCCCTCGCACTCCTATTCTCCAAGGACCTTCGCCAATCCAATATCTACCCAGGATCACAGCAGACCTTGGCGGACGCGTCAAAGTCTATGCCAAACGGGAGGATATGAACTCAGGCCTGGCCTACGGGGGTAACAAAACCCGCAAATTGGAGTACTTGCTGGCGGATGCACTGGCGCAGGGTTGCGATACGCTCGTTAGTATTGGCGGCGCACAAAGCAACCACACCCGCCAAGTAGCGGCTGTTGCAGCGAGTTATGGGTTGAAAGCGAGGCTAGTACAGGAACATTGGGTCGATTGGAACGATCCGGGCTATGAGACAGTGGGAAATATTCAATTGTCCCGTCTCATGGGTGCCGACGTTAGGTTAAACCCTGCGGGCTTTGGTATCGGGCACAAGAACTCGCTGAAGGAATTATATGATGAGTCGGTGAAAAAGGGGGAGAAACCTTACTATATTCCCGCCGGCGCATCGGACCACCCATTAGGGGGTCTGGGCTTTGCACGGTGGGCGTTCGAAGTTCACGAGCAAGAAAAGGAGCTCGGGATATTTTTTGACAAAATTATCGTGTGTGCCGTTACAGGCTCAACTATGGCTGGGATGGTTGCGGGATTTAAGCTGATTGAAAAGCTGTACGGTGGGAAGAGGGACGTCATTGGCATAGACGCTTCTGCTACGCCAGCAGAAACACGGGCGCAGGTGTTGAAAATTGCCAAGAACACAGCAGAGAAAATTGGACTTGGTGCAGATGAACTTACGGAGGAAGATGTGATTCTAGACGAGAGATACCATGCGGGGGCGTATGGCATACCGGGAAAACAGACGTGGGATGCGATTAAGTACGGCGCCCAGATGGAAGCATTCATTACGGATCCTGTGTACGAGGGCAAGAGTTTTGCAGGAATGATGGATCTCATAAGGAAAGGAGAATTGGCATCAGGCAACGTCCTGTATGCCCATCTTGGTGGCCAGCTGGCCTTGAACGCATATTCTAGTATCGATAAGGTCCAGTAGCTTAAATGTCGTAGCCGCCCAACCAACCAACCTTTATCTTACGTGACTTGAGTAACAAGGGATTCCGATCCTAGTACGCCGTGGACAACGAACATCCACGAACCCCCCAGAAGTGACCCGTATCTTCAAACTGCCTGTAAAGGCGGGCCGAAACTACATAATCCTCAATGGACTGCCCAGCGCGCTCGACAGAGACTCACTTCGGTGTGTTGAATGTATGCATGATGTTCGTAGAACGCTTCCAGGATCGAGGGTCGTGGCCCAGCCACGATACGCGACGTCTCTATCGCGAATATACCTGAGCCCACTGAACCGGACGCCTCCCCGGCGCTGGATGGCCTTATGTATGGCAAAACTCGTGTCGTCAAGGCTTTGGAGCGATGCAAGAAGGCCCATGGAGGGTTGAAAGCTTACCTTTCTACGTTGCACATCGAGCACGTCCCAGCCACTAAACTGGATACGATAATTGAGAGCTACCAGTTATCTGCGGAAAACTCGACGACAAGACCGTCGATCCCGAGAAAGAGCTCAGAATCATCGAAGAAGAAATTGGGAATGAGCAGAAAGAGCGGGACACCTCATCGTTCGAAACACTGGATGTTGACTTGCGCACGAAGGTATCCCTCAATCTTTTCGCCGACACAGAAGCCGGAGTTGGTCCTGATACACGGTACGTAACTACCCAATATCGCTAGCTAAAGCGTTTACTTTGCATGCACAGGGGTGACTCGTGCGAACTGGTATCCCATATATGACATTCGCGTAGATACAGAGACAGAAAGGTCTCTAGTCACGCTAATTTACAAAGCCTTAATAAAGCAGAGCACAGGAGAAGTAAGGAATGCAATCATAAGCCTTCCGTATTAAAACTCACGTGTATCGTCCCGCACCAAGAATTGGGAAGACGTGCGCTTTACACTAGAGACTGCAAGACCCACATTTTCAGTGGGGTTGCCGACTCTTTCGCCGTGGGTACTATCCGCCACGCCTGCGATTCCCGTCACAGCTAGAGGGGAATGGCTGGAAAGGGAAAGGAGTCCCACGCGCACAGTCCGGACCGCCGCGCACCATGCCACGGCAAGGGCACCGTTACCACCACCGTTACCTAGGGTGTCCATGGGTGTCCGTAGCGCAACTGTATCCTCCAGAGGCAACGTCAGTGCGACGTTTAGTATACCAGGAACAACTACCATACCTCGTCACAATACCTAGCGACTCCGAGGAACACAGCGTCACAATTATTCAACTCAAGCTTGATGCTACGATTTCTTGGCTGACTCTCGATAATAAAACACATATCAGTATGGGCGCTCCCTTTCTTAGCTAGCCATTCCGCTTCTCACCGGGTTGTCGGGGCTAAAATTAAGAACGCGTCTAAGTATAACCTGCTAAAAGGGATGGGAAGCATTTATGTCGATGGAAATTTTCTTTCCAAATCGAATATCCCTGCAGTAAGCCCCGAAGAATCATTTGAATGTCTCCTAGGCATAGACCCCGCAGTTCGAGTAACCTATCATCCCATGTCTATAAAGACAACACAAAGTGGATTCTATAACAAAATTAAAACGCACTCTTGGCTCACGGAGGATCTCCAATCAGAACACAAAGCCCATTCAAGTCAAACTCCGAGTTGTGGATCAGATACCTGTCTCTCAGGATGAGGAGATTAATGTGAAGTTGATCAGCCCTGCCTTGCCCAATGCCCCTCCAACCATCGCATCTCGGAAGAGGGACAAAAGAGACGGGTCAAGTGGTGTGGACACCGAGCGCCAGGTAGAAGTATCACCAGGCGTTGTCTCGCAGTGGAGAGATGGGATGGACGACATTCCGTCCGATGATTACACGACAACCGTCGGACGAGATGGCATGTTGTCCTGGATATGCGATATTGCACCTCAAGGAAAAGTTAATCTGTTGCTCCAATGGGAGGTTGTGACGCCTGCTCGCACTCTCGTTTCAGGATTATGAATGAACTCTCCTGATTTGTAATATGATAGTTACTTTGAACCCGGTTGCATTCCTGTATAGCCGTGACACTGATAGCCAATAATGGATGATCAATACTTTGGCAGGTGTCACTTTCGACTGATTGCTTGAAATCGTGAAAACCAGCACATCGATATCAGTAAAAATGTTAGATCTCGCATCACGAAATATATGCAAAGGTACTGTAGAACAATTTAAGGTAATGATGTAGAAATGAGTTCTCTACACAGTGTTTAGTCGAAGCGGAAAGTCGGAGGTAGCTGTAGTTGGACCCTGAACCCGGACGAAGAGGGATAGTATACAACTTCCTGTATGAGATTCTCCGCAATTATACGCGTTCTATTACTTCCTCATGGCAATATCAGCGTTTCAACATGGATGCTACGCTCCCAAACATGGAAATACTCGCATCTTCACGGCCAAAATGGAATGTCCGTGATCGGTTTGCAACGCTGTCCCTTGATCCTTCCTTGTCCACCACGGAATTCAAAACGACGTCCTCGTGCACAAGTTCCGGTAGGTTGACCAGCGAGTGCACTATAAAGCGCCGCCCACCGGGATTAAATCCCTCGTATCTCTTCCGGCCTTCCTCACTTACGCTCACATGAACGCTATTCACGCACTTTTCCGTGTTATTTATGGGCCAGACACGGAAGCTCCTGCCTCTATCCCTACCATTGCGGAGCTCTTAGCCTCCCAAGTTGAGCTTTCAAGCGACATACCTGTCGTTTGCAGCTCGACGACCGATATTCTCAAAGGGAGATACCGGCGCGAGGACGTAATGATCTCTGTGCTGCGCTTCGTTGAAAAAGACGAGACGAACACAGAGGTAGGTCATGTCGGCGAGGAATCCTCAACTACTGAAATGCCATTTTTTTTAAAGACGATCAAGCGGAAAGTTGAGCTGTGGTCTAGGATATTTGAGGTTGATAGGGGAGAACATATCTTACCGATATATGGCTTTTACTTCCTCCACAATCGCTTGTCAGTCCTCAACACTTCTTTTGTTGTCTTTTGCGCTAATGTCGCGTGCAGCGCCCTTGTCAACCCTTGGATGGAGAATCAAGATGCGTTAACATACGTCAAAAAAAATGACAGATTGATCAATTATAAAAATTTGGTAATATCATTCCTCTCGTTTTATCATTTCAAGAATTTTGATGAGCTGCTGAAGATACGTAGCATCGGAGAAGGGATTCGATTCCTTCACACAATGAACCCCCCTATCGTTCATGGGGGATTGAAAGCAGTTCGTCTTCTCCTGGTAACCCTTTCATGCTAAAATGCTTATATTCCTGGAGGAAAAAATATACATTGGAGACAAGGCCCAACCGCTGATCAAGGATTCCACGCTCGTCAGGGTAAGAAGATGAGAAGACGAATTGATTTACACCACCTAAATTAATGATAGGCTGAAGGCGAGATCGATATAACCCTGACCTCTGGCGACTCTGATAGCTACAGATGGCATGCACCAGAATTGCTCGAGGAAGCATGTATCATCACAATGAAGAACGACATATATAGTTTCGGCATGACAATCTTGGAGGTTCGCAGAAGTTTTTCTTTCATCGTTGGGAAGGAATACTGAATGGTGTCCAGTTGTTGACGCACAGCAAGCCATACGCTGAGATCGGTCGCGCAAGCAGAGTCGTTCGCATCGTGCGGAATGGCGGGGAACCCAACCGCCCATCTGACGTGCGAGCCGAGGAACGCGGGTTGGATGACAATATGTGGGATCTCCTTTGTACATGCTGGTCGTTTGATCCTAAGGACAGACCTTCGATCGACGAATTACTGGCCAAACTTTAGGTCAAAGCCATTTGAGATTTAGACGGTCACGCCTCACATTACACTTCCCTCCCATTCGTCGCCTTCTTAACGGAGGAGTCTCTAGTACCAATATAGCTCCGGAGAGGTCGCAAATCCGAGGGAGGAGGGCCTTAGATGATTAAGATAGTGAAACAAGGGGTTAATACAATTCTTCACCTCATGTATTCTATTAGGGCAAAATTCACTATGCTCGTATGATCGATAGCGATTTCAAAGTTGATCACAGCATGGTGCCGTTATGGAAGTAATCACTCCTGCGTGGAAGTGGTAGACACAGAATATTAGCCATCAGCGCCCAGCATCAGGCGTGACACGCGTGACTTTTTTTTTTTTTTTTGTTCACGTTGTTTTCATTCGCGGACTAGCTAGTATACGAACATAGTAAATAGGTCTAAGGTAAGTGAGGAGCGGGCA